>PITB01014392.1:0-46105 GCA_004024585.1 Paradoxurus hermaphroditus | reverse complement strand
GGTGGAACGTATTTTGGCAGTCTCTACTTCTATCTACTTATCTACTTCTATCTACTGTTCCTAACAATCCAGGCCTTAAAATAACATTTTAACTTCCCCTAATCTTAGAAAATATTTGCTAGCAGTATTTATTTTGAGATGTGCCATAGTCTTTAAAATTATAGCTGATTTATGCCATTTCCTCATCTTCCTGGGAAGAACGTGGCTCCCAGGACGGTGGATCCGTGCCGTGGTCTCAGTACGGCTTCCTCAGACACCCTCTGGCTTCTCTGCTCGGAGCGCTGACTCCCCTTACACCTGTTCCATCTTTCAGAGTCTGAGACCCCCAGTCTGCCCCCACAACCCCTGTTCTGAGCCGTCATCCATCGCGTTTCCATGCAGTGTTTGGCAGGAATTGTGGTTTTTTTTTTTCCCTTATTTTGTGGAGGGTCTGCAGCACCATCCTATCTCTTGGATTTTCTTTCGTTGTCATCTCCTCACTCATGGCTCCCAGCCTAGGCCAAACACAGGAGCTGAATGCATTCTGTCATGCTCTCTGAAAGATGCGACGTTGCTGGAAAGATGAGGTGTAGCGACTACGTGCTCAGTGGAAACACTGCCCAACGTGACTTTTTGAAAGTTCTTCTCTACCAGCCAATAGCCTAGATCCTCGAGTTGCCGGCCTCAGACTCTCTTAACTATAGACATTTCTTTCCAAGAGAAAATACACTTGGAAATTCAAAAAACACCTTAACTCACAATTTAAAAAGGATTTCTTAACTACCCATCAAAATACATCTTTCCAACTAGTTAGTGGCTTCACCACCCACATTGTCACTCCACTTAAAAGGCTTGCTCTTCTTGATTCTTCACGGCCTTCTTCCTGGCCTTCCTTATCCCATCTGTCAATAATCCTACTGTAACGCCCCCTCAAAATAATTCTTATGGTAATACTACAATTCAACCTCACCTCCACACTAGTTCACGTCTTTGTTACTTTTACCTAATCTGATCGATGGCCAAGCCAACGAAATTCCCAGTTTCCAATCTCTTTGTTTGCACAGGAATTCCTCATAAAAATGTAAAATTGACACACACAGCTTTTCAACTTCAAAATTTCCTGACCACTGGTTGCCTCATGCTCACAGTAGGAAGTTGAAACTCCTCAACAAAGCATGCGGGACCGTAGCCTTCTGGCCCCAAGCGACACACAGAGCTCCAACCAGTCTCTTCTCTGAGGGTCCTATTCTTCAACCACCCACGCTGAATAGCTCCTTTTCCTAGGAAATGAGTAGTATTTTTACAGCTCTGCAAAGAAAGAGACTCAGAATCCTTCCCAAAGGGACACTCAACAAATGTTTATTAAGGTAAACGGTCTGTTCGGAATTCTCCACCACTCGAGCTGGCTCTGCGCAGTCTTCTCAAATTCACCCGCTTTCTCAATTTCACACCGACTGTTGGCACCAGACTCCAGAGATGTTAGAGAGAGGCTCTCTATGCATCTTTGAAAAAGAGCTGGACATTGAGTCCCGTGGCGGGAGATGCGTGGTCTCTTATGAAGACAACGGGTTAATTGGTGGAAGCATCAAGGGAGGAGGCGCTAAGGAGGCAGATGTGATGGCCTGAAGGCTCTGGGAAATCAACCCAGGGACGGTGATGTGAGGACCAGCTCCAGGCAGCATTCTCGAAACCTGCATGGGCTCATGTCTTCAGAGACAAATGTGAGTTCCAAATGTTCTTCTTAGGAGGGACTCTATCTAAACAATATTGGCACATAGCCACATTACTTAAGGCAAACTCTTCACTTAAACCAATGCATCTGGGTTCTTTAAGGCAGAAGTGTATGGATGTTCTAGGTCATCCTCATGAGGAGCCATAGGCTAAATTTTAACAAATGGTATCTCATTTTAAAGAACCCCATTGGACTACAGGAATAGTTTGAGTGCAGTCAAGTTGAATACAGTGTTTAAGAATACGTGCTCATGAATCCAAGTCCTGAATTCAGCACAGACATTACTTGCGTGGTGCCGGGCCCCTTTGGACTCTGCTTCTACTTTTTCATCACTGAGTGGAAGTAAAATAGCACTTGCCTCACCAATCGGTGAGAATCAAACCAGACGGTACATAGAAAGAGCCTGATACAGCACTAACTATTTTGGTTCTTATTTTAATGAATAATCGATGCTAAACAAGTTTAGGAGAACTTCCCCAAATCATACACCATTTATTTGAACTAGGCATTAGAGAGCAGATGAGTTTCAGCTCTTAGCAATCACGTCAATCGCCAAAATGATTATTTTCAAATTATTTGAGAATTTTTTATTTTGCTTTCTCCATTTGGAAGACAATTTGCTGAAACCGAAAGATAATTCTTTCCTTTCCTTTCCTTTCCTTTCCTTTCCTTTCCTTTCCTTTCCTTTCCTTTCCTTTCCTTTCCTTTCCTTTCCTTTTTTCTTTTCTTTCCTTTTCTTTTCTTTTCTTTTCTTTTCTTTTCTTTTCTTTTCTTTTCTTTTCTGTGCTTATTTATTTATTTTGAGAGAGGGAAAGAGAATGGGAGTGGGAAAGAGGCAGAGCGACAGGGAGAGAGAGAATCCCAAGCAGGCTCTGCACTGTCAGTGCAGAGCTCGAACTCATGAACCATGAGATCAACACCTGAGTCGAAACCAAGAGTCAGACCCTTAAGTGACTGAGCCCCCCAGATGCCCCGAGATCACTCTAACACTGCCAATGTCTGCCAAGAACATCCAAGAGAGTACCTGTCACCAGATCCAGACCTACCCCAGTGATTTCAGAGGATGGGGGGCTAGACTGGAGACATAGGGTCTCTAGGACTCGAGTCTGTTCACCAAGACCCAGAGAAGGAGATCTGAAAACAAGCAGAAAGAGGAGTGGGAGGCGGCGTGGTGGGAGAAGAAATGGATGTGAACGCCACTTGCGTCCTCTCTGCGCTTTGGCCGGCGGCCTACGCTCACCAGGTTACCTCCTGTCCACCAAGTGGAGGCAAGGGTTCCCTCTCTGCTGCTTTTAGGGCACTGTCATGAGAAACGAAATGACGATAAGCACCGTGGAGGGGCAGGCACTGTAAAAGGTTACGTGCTCAGGCACGGGAGTGGGCACATGGACCCCACGGGGGTCACCAGGACATGGGTCACAGGGAGGGCAGAGCAGAGGCGCAGAGCCTGAGAACTCACTGTACAGAACCAGGGTTCACACCTGATCCCGTGTGCTTGCGTTTAAGCCAGTAGGTAAGAGACTTAGGTAATATTCAGTATCTGAAGTGGGAGTTTGTGAGATGCCAGGGAAAATGAGGAAGACAGGTCAGCCTGGTCAAGGAGGGTCAGACCAGCTTAGGTCCAGGGAGGACAAAGGAAATACTGTCCTTTAGAAAGCCGTGATCTCCAGGGAACCCCCTGAGCTCCGCTGACGGGCTAGGTGGGGCTGCTACCGGAGGTGTGAAGGCTGAGAAATGGATCATCAAAATGACATTTAGGGAGAGAAGCCTGACGGCAGTTTGATAAATTATGGGAGGACCGACTGAACGGAAGAGAGCTAGAGAGAAAGTGAGAGAGAGAGAGAGGAGGGGGAGGTAGGGTTTCAGAGCCAATTGCAATAATCTGATCCTAGAGAAGAGTCTATCTTAGCAAAGTGCCGTGAGGAATGGGAGAGAACCATCGCAGTCTTAATAAGGGTTGAATCAACAATTTTTTAGGCGTATATGCTTGGGAAAAGTGTGTATCAATATGAGAAATAAGAAGAGGAGGAGGAGGAGAGAGACTGGGGCCGAAATGAGGGAGAGAAAAAGAAGAGGCATCCCGAAAACATCCGCTGAACACAGATTATTCCTGATACTACATTAGCCTCTGTGAATATAAATAAGAGAAAGAACCAGTCCTTTCTCTTACAGAGTTATGGTCTCTTAAATTCCACAGGTATATTGTGATTATAAGAAGTAAGGTGCTAAGGCATAAAGAATGTGGACATAAAATGTAAGCAGACCTGGGTTTAAATCCATCTCCAGAAGTATGTGTGACTTTGGATAGATCGATCAATCTCTCTGATGCCAAATTTATCATCTATAACATGGAGATAGCATATACTCTTTATCAAAAGTATTGTAGCAGGTCTGTGATAATATAAGTATTTCATGCCAGTCACCGAGACATCAGTAAATGATAATTCTTACCATCATTATGCAAAATGCAAGGCACTATAATAAGGGCTGAGAGTGAAATTGGCAACCAGAGAAGAGAGATCGTTAGAGCTCGGTGCTCTTTCATCACAGTCCTGAGGTACGTGTGGGATTTTCCAAAATTAAATACACACAGATATGTATGTATATATGTATATATATACACATACGTGTGTGTTTAAATATATGTATTTTAAATACATATGTGTGTATGTATATGTGTATATATAGAACTAGATATATATGGATTAAGAAGTTGAGTGTACTTTAGATAAAGAAAATAGCATAAGAAAGAAAATAAGTTTTAGTTTAAGGTGTAATGTATCTGAAGAAACAGCAAGGTGTCCAAGATGAAAATATTTCATTGGAACCGCATCTCAAACATGATTTGGCTGGAGAAGGGTCTTGGAATAACAAAGATATTTACTTGGCACCTCCTGTTGACCAAGCAGTTTTTGATATTTTAGAGATAATTCAGTGAACAAGCCACAAAAAGACTGTACGTGATATCGGAGGTGGAGCAAGGTCGTCTCCGCTCATGGCGGGGGTGTGGCCACGTCTTCAAGCGTGGAGGCCAGATGCAAAATCCCAGTCATCTTTCCAAGAATGAAGGCAAAGCACCGACAAAAGTGAGCAGCTGGTAGATCCGCTCCAGTGAACGGACTCACTCCTACTGGCTGATCGGGTTATAGTGCGCAACAACCAACCACCAAATTAGTCCCCAGAAGCCGGTTCAAAAGCAACAGCGACAAAAAAAAGGTCAAGTGGGCATCGAGGTATAGATACGGATTGAATGACACCAACTCTCCTCCCTGCAAGACCCACGTTGTAAAAATAGCAATATTTCAGTTTATCATTATTGAACAAGAAAAGTTCTCTGGTTGATTGATGATGGATTTTAGCACGTCTAAAGGAGGCCTCCTGGAAAGCGGTACAGCTTCCCGGAAAGAATTTCCTTAAAAGCCAATGCACGAGCATCATCGGCATTTAAATTGGACCTCGTGAACTAACCGGAGGTCTGAACCGATGTGATTATTCTCGGAGTTCAATGTCTGTAACGAGCATCTGGGGCGATACTGGTTTTGGTGAGTGCACGCCAGAAATAACCACGATGTTTGCCCTCAGTGGTTTTGAACTTCTCAGTCCAGAGACACCGAGAGAGAAGAAGAGAAAAACACGAGTGTGCACGAGTTTATGTTACTCTCAGCCATTAGTCTTCAGTGGTCAGTAATTGCACAGTATATAACGATTAGCAAACAACGATCAGGTTCATCTTTTGGAAGTGTCTACTGGTGTGCGTGTATTGAATGTTTTCATGCACACCCAGAAACTACATCTATATCTGTAAACGAGTTTATAAGCATGATTAACCTTTCTCATGCATGTTTTATACATTTTCTTAGGATGAAAAGAGCTGCACGTCCCAGGAAAGAGGACAAGGGCTGGGGCTCTGTCACGTGACTCACTACCTGTCATTACCTGTGATGAACAGAAGGCCGGGAAACCAGTTGCAAGTGTTCTTAAGAGCTACCTGCTGATGAACCCGCGTGATTCTGTCCATGTGCCTTTGTGGTTGATGGCTGAGGCCGAGTCACAGAGAGGGAAGGCTTTGCCTCCTGTTGGGTTCAAGCATTCGTTTGGTTGAAGGGAAAGGCCAGCTTGCCTGCCTTTGCCTCCTGGAGAAAGAGAGTATCAAAATGAGCCCCACTCACTTCGTGCCCAGTGTTGAATTACTCCATCTTTTTCAAATCTCCCTTCGTCAGGCTGACGTGACGGGCACCTGAAGAAGCAAAGGGCTTTCTGTCAACGCAGAGATGGGAGAAAGGTGCCTCCCTCGCCGCACCACGCTGGCCCCTCGGAGGGCAGATCCCTCTGGGCCAAGGTTGCAAAATGTCCAGCGAACTGGAGAGACCAGCAGGAGCAGACCTGGGCGGAGGGAGGTTCTGAACCCAGGGAGATGTGATGGTCGGTTAAGCTCTGGATAGAGCTGGCAGCTAAATGTTTTTTCCAGAACCTGGCCTGTGGCCCGGGTGGGGTGTGGTTATAGGTGGGCACTCTGGGCCAGATGTTCTGGGTGCTGGTCTATGCCTGAGGGCTAGAATGGCTCATCTTAATCCCTGAGAGGCTTTTATAAACTAGGGACTTCCTCCTCCTACTTAAGCCCCCCTCAAAGAATTCTGAACTAGAATAATTCAGGAATGACCTGAGAATATATCCATATTTTTAAATATTCTAATGTAACAAGATTGAGGTTCCTTCCTCTTGTCCATCCCCCTAATTCAGCGGTTCCCAATCTTAGCGGCCCATTCGAATCACCAGATAACCTTCGAACTCTACGGAGGGCTCCCTCTTGCCCACCGAACTCTGTCTTCATTGGCTTAAAGCAGAGCCCAGGCATCAGTAAAATCTCCCCTGCTGATTGTCATTTGCAGTCCCGGTCAAAAACTCGCACCTTTTCTGATACATGAATGTCTTCCACAACATGCCAGGTGAGAAAGCAGTTGGCACCCTCTTTTTAAAAGCCTCTAGAGACACAGAATCCTTTTTCTCATTACCAAGTCCGTGCCAACTTAAGGGGTCAGGTGGCAAGGGTATAGTTGCAGGAAAACGAAACAAAACAACATTTTGAAAAGAACCAAAATCTACTCCAGCGTCACTCATTGTTGTGGCCCCGATTCTCCAGGGATGCAGGTGGCCCACGCTTCCTTGGGTCACGACATGATGTGAGCAGTGGGAGTTTCCTTCTGTGGCCAACATCTCCGCGGCAGGCGGATCACACTTCCTCCATAGCTCTGCGGGAGGCGGCAAGGATGCGGGAGATCTTACTCGCTCCATGTGCAAATGCCTAAGAAAAAGCAGAACAAGTATGACAGGTACATTCTAGCCAGCCTGGAGACCCGCGCGTGTGGCAGGAGACGTGGTTTGTAGAGCACGCACTCGTAGTCAGGTAACGAGGGATCCAGCCCGGCTCTGCTGCTTTGCACCCTGGCCGAGCCTTTTCCCCAAGCTCCAGCATTTCCATCTATAAAGCAGGGATAGCAAATATTCAAGGGATATCCATCCGTGACAAGAAAGGGAAATACAGAAAAGGCCTGGCCCCAGTTTAGTAGAAAAGCATGCACGAAACGGCATCATACTGAAGTGTAAGAAGTACACGGGGAATTCTGGAAAAGTCGAGGAAGAGAAGCTCTAGGAAATGGAGGGAGACTTCCTACGGAGACAACGTCCCCAGACTTAGGGCCGCGGCACGTCACGTCACAGGGACCAGTAGTTAGGCTGACCACTGGCTGAGTCCCGGACCTACTACCCCCTTGTGCACCACCAACTTACCAAAAAAATGAGATAATTTACGAGAAACACACACACAGGGTAGGTCCGCTATGCATCTCGGTTCTCATCCTGTTACTTTCATCGTCCTCGTCCCCTAATGGACAAGACTGATGACGGAGCCTGAGAGCAGATGTCGTCCTTCTGAGAACAGTTGAGGTGCCCCCAGTGAGGAGACCCGAGTCACATGACTGTCACTGCAGGAGGTGTGGGGACGTGGGCACACGCTCAAGGGAGGGAGGGACTGTACTTTCCCCTCTGACCCTCGAACACAGAGCTTTCCCAAACACTAGTGGCTTTCCACCACTGTGACATCGGTCCACGGAGGCACACAGCTTGTTCGGATTCATTCAGTGATAGATACGTTTATAAAGGTCTGTGTTTGCGATCTTTTCAAGACATTTACCCCTCCCCTTCTTTGTATCGTGTAACCGTTCTTCCCTATTTGAAATACCGTCCTGCGAGCCTTGCTCGTCACTCCTTCCTTCTGAGTGCTTCTTCCCGAGGGTCATGGTCACGGAGGCAAGCGGAAGAGGTAGCAGGAGTTCAGAGCACAGGGAAGGCCTGGCCTCGGGAAAGGAGGGGTGAAGGAAGGAGGGTTGGTTTGGAAGAGCCTCGCCCTGCAGTGCGGAGCGGAAGAAGGCTCCAGAACAGGAGTTGCTGGTCGGTGAGTCCTGCCATGAGAAGGACAGAGTCTAGCGCTGTTGTCTTGGGCGGTCATTGGCTGGGAGCTTCCTGGAAGGAGTGGACTTTAGTTCACATGCTGTCGGGGATCTCGCGGTGCCGCGGCTGGGGCGTCCGCTGGCTTCGCCCCTGCAGCCGGTGGACCGGTTCTTCCTCGAGGGGACATCCGAGCGTCGTCCCTCCACCTCTGCTGCGAAAGACCCAGGCGTGAATCATGGTTTCGATCCTGAAATCCTCAGCGTAGCGAGAATACCGGGGCGCTGCCGAGGAATGAATAGCAGGCCATCGAACATGTTTCCTCCCACCCAAGTACCAACCAGTTTAGTTAGTAAACTAAACTTAGCTTAGTTTAGCTTACTTACTAAGCTAAGCTGCCTGCTTAGCTGCCGGGATCGGACGAGATCGGGCGCGTTCAGGGTGGGATGGCGGTAGACCGAACATGTTCCCTAAATCCCCAAACCAGCGCAGACGGTATGAACACGACGCGTTGGTCGGTTGGTTTTCTTTTGTTTCGGTTTCAGAAACCGTGTCGCACTTATTCTGAACACAGGGTTTAGAAATAGTCCCTCCCCGGGAGAGTGGGTGCCGGGCACTGAGCAGGGCACGGCTTGGGGATGAGCACTGGGTGCTGTTGTACGGAAAGTAATTTGACAATAAGAAAATTATAAAAAAAGAAAGAAAGAAAGAAAGAAATACCGCCCCCCCCCCAGGAAAGCTGCAGCTCCCCAAAGAACGCTGCTGTAGCCACTGGGCCCAGATTGGAGACCTTCCTGCTGAATGTGAGATGATTAAAAAGGACGTCGGTGACGTGATGGGTCTGGAAGGGACGCAGGGCACAGGCGCCAGGAAGCCTCCTGCAAGCACCGGGAGCCCTGCCCTCGGCGCCCTCCGTTGGTGGCCGGGGACTGCGGAGGTCCTCCCCGCCCGAAGGCCGCCGGTCGAGAAGCTGTGTGTGACGGTGACGGAGATTCGCCGATGGCAGCTGCTTACGGAGCTTGTTCCGGGGATTCAGGCGGTGGCCTCCCCGCTCCAAGCCGGCCTTCTCCACGTGGCTTTGTGACACCGACTCAGGACCGCAGACCGTGTTTCTGCGTCGCCGCCTGGCCCGCAATCTAGTTTCGCCAGAAGACGACGCAGGGAGGCGCCGGTCCGAGGCCGTTGTCCCCAGCTTCCCGTCTGCCTCCCGCCCGGGACACAGCCCTGCAGGGGCGCCCAGCCCCGAAGCCGCTCTGGTCTGGCACCTGCGGGCCTCTCCCCCCGGGGCGACTTTCCAGCTCCAGGCGGCTCCTTCGGGCTTCCAAGTTGTAGTCATTCAAATCTCCCCGGGTCCCTCCAGGCCCAGTCCTCTGGTCCCCCAGTCCTCCATCCCCGGCCCTCCAGGCCCTCGCAGTTTCTTCCTTCCTGCCTTAGCAATCTTCTCAGTGACCTTCTCGACCGTTCTTTGTGGGAACCTGCTTAGACTCTTCTACAATTTCACTGTTTAGATTATTTTCCTTCTATGAAAACAACAGGTGTGATTTGTCTCCTGGCCGAACTGTGACAAACCCTGCTTTAAGGAGAGGCTCTAACTTAATGTTTCCGGCTCCCCCGCTGGGTCAGTCCAGTCTGCTTCCATCAGGCTGGCAGAGGTGAAGCTCCTTGCTGAGGACCTCGGATCTAGCGAGTGAGAGAGCTGGATCCAAACCCGTCTAGAGGAGTCTAAAGCTCCTGCCCTTAACCTCCGCGATAAGATGTCCCCTGACCCGGCGCTCGCAGGTTCCTGACTTTCCTGATTGTTTACTTCTCGTCCAGAACTTGCTGGAGCCGATGCAACCGTCGTTCTGCCAGAAGGTCAGCCGAGTTCTCCCCGGTGACGCCCTAAGAGCTGAGTCTGCGGGAACAGGGAGGGGCGGTAGCCCTGTCCTTCTAGACTCCTCTCCCACCGTGGACCCCACCTCAGGAGCACGGGGCAGGTTATCCAGGGTTTTCTCAGCCTGTCCCTCCCAAGGCTGAGCCACTGCCCGTGAGTGGGGCCGGGTGGGGGGCTGAGTGCGCTTGCCCAGGGCTCATCCCCAGCAAAAGGCAGCGGGAGCAGAATAAGAAACACATCCTACTCCCGAAAGGAGCCATGCCTTTCCACTAGGAGCTGGGGGTGGGGGGGCGGGGAGCCCCGCTCCACAGCCACAGGGGCAGATGGAGCATCTCAGTTCAAATGCCACAGACTCCTACTGTCTTACCAAATTCTCATGGATTTTGTTGAATAGATATTGTCTCGTTGGCTCGCTGTCCTCAGGACCATTTCCGGAGCCTTCGGATGGTTACTCTTGAAGCCTGTGTGTTCGGCGCTCCTGGAGAGCGGGTCTGTGGGGCCCCTCGAGCCTGGAGATCGCCTTCCTGGCATCCGATTCCTGAAGGACCCAAGTGACACGTCCTTCCCTGTGGGCTGTCGCGAGGCAGTGCGGCGGACATCACTCGCATGAAGGGGATGTTTCAGCAGTCGTTATGGCCCGTTTGAGCGACCCTGGAAGAATGTTTCTTGAGCAGAATCTGCCTTTATCTAGAGAAAAACAGCATTAACTGAGTGCCTCATTTCTCAGCACTCTTGGCAGCCCCAGGGCCCACTTTGCGCTCTGGAGATAATGACCTTCATTTTGGCACAACCTGCACATGACCTTGGTGTTTATAACAGCAGGAAAAGAATGATGAGCTGGCTGATGGCGTTAAGGCCGACAATTAATGGCGAGGAAGGAGGAATTCCCTCTTCTTTTCACGTATGCATATTCTTTAATAAAAGGGAAAACTCATAATCTCTTCCTTAAAAATAACTGTGTGCTCCTTGCGCCCCCTCATCTCCATCCATTTTAAGACACTGGAAGTAATGTTTTTCAGGTTGTTCTCAACACGTAAACGGTGCCCGGTTTGTTTGTTTTGCTTTGCTTTTGGAAAACTGATGTTGAAAAATAGAAAGTTATAACTGTGTGATTAAAAATATATCATATACAGAATATTCAAATAGGGTGTTTATTTAATGACCTCAACACAAGGCTTTTTTAACCTCCTTAAAAGCCTCATTTAAAGATTAAAAAAATGTTCGACTATTTCTTTAGAGTTTCTATTTACCATTCTAATTTTATTTTTTAGGCAACAAAAGAGATTCTTAGAACCACCGATAAATTACTCCATGAAGGGAAACCCACCATTAACCGCATAAATCAAGTGGGGATTAAATCATGTTTGGCCACGCATAACACGCTTTTGCTGTGCGTTATCCAAAACCGAATGAACATACACTTTGACTTCTTCTTCCCAGAGTAATTTATAGAAATGTGGTCTTTTTATGACATCTATAGCTTTTACTCTTTATTTTCTATTGATTATAAGTCAGGCCAGCGTGCCTTGGGCCATCGAGTTGGGGGTGATTCACATTTGGCTCTGCCAGAGCTATATTTAGCTAATGTAAAGAAAATAAAATAGATGGCTCTCAAGAATGAAGGGGAAAGCAACAGTGAACCTTAGCTAATGATGCTCGCTTATGATCTATGGCGGTCCTGATCATAAAAGCCATTCTCTGATGCCCACTCAACTGCATGTAGCAGAATGCGTCTCGGAAAAACAGCCCTCTCCCCGTGTGGGTTACGTCCAGAAATTAGCAGAGCTAAAAGGCGGCATCCTTTTTGTCAAAACAGAACTACACCGGGCACGGACACCTGTTTATGAAAATCCCAACTATATAAATTATATTCACCGACTAGGCTCCAAACTATTTTTATCCATCTGGCTCTGCAGTGTCAAAAGAGGTTGAAAAATGAAGATTAACGTAGGCTGGGGACCATTAAGGTAAGAAAAGATGCAGAGAATGTCTGTGATTATATTGACATTTATGGTGAAGCTTTTGGAGATGAAGGGCCTTAGGCTTCGCTATTTCAGAGTTCGGGAGGCAGGGCCATAATATCGCCATTCTTTTTTGGTTCTTTCTCTTGTGTGAATAAACCAGCAGTTAGTATTAATAATTTCACCCACATAAATACAAATCCAGCAACCCCTCATTCTTGCAAAAGGAGAGTGGGGTTGGTCTTCCAGTTCACAGCTGTCTGAGTTTGCACCACTGAAAAGATTGCTTTGAAAAATTTGATACGCTATATAAAGACACTTAAAAGAATTAATATCCCTTAGCTTGGGAATGATAGTTAACCTGCATCTCTCCTAAGGAACAAATAAAATATAGGAAAGATCCTTTATGAAAAAAAACCCGCGTTGTTTCATCATTATAGAGATAAAATACTGGAAACAGCCCAAGGCTCCAACTGTACGGGGATGATTAAGGATATTTTAATGTTTCTATTTATGGAATACTGTGCAGAAATGCTAGAATGCTATTTGTAACAAGTTTATAGTTGCAGAGAAACTGTATACGTCATGTGTATGGAAAAGAGCAGGAAACTCAAATCTCTCACCAGGATGATAACGCTTCGAGCACTAAAAGGATCGTGAATCAGTGAAGGAGAAATACTAGAAAGAGTTGCCTGTGAGTGGTGAGGTATGGGTAATTATTTTTGTCTTTGTAGGTGCTTTTCCGTGTCTTGTAAAATATCAAAATAAGGATAGACCTTTTATAAGTGAGGCTTTTGTCATTCTGATTGGGACATAACAAGACATTCGTTCTCATTTGGAGACCTACTTAAAGTTAGAAAAAGCAAAGCGCAGCAGAGTCGAGCTCACCTCCCTCCGTCAACCGTCCTCGTGTACAAGTCCAGCCCAGGCAGGGGCCGCGCCCTGTGTGGGCAGCGCAGAATTGCCAATCGGGAAAAACTGAAGGGGGCGAGCGTGGAGAGAGGCCGCCCTGCGGCCTGGCGGAGGGAGGGGGAGGGTCTCATGGGAACAGGCAGCGTGGTCTCTGCGAGTGTCCGTGGACCTGACCGCCAGGCGCAAAAGCGAGGAGAAACGCCCAGATGTCAGCGCAATCCGCGTGCAGGAGGAGAGGGGCGGTCCGGCGTGGGTGCAGAGCTGGGGGCAGGACCGCGGGTCCTCGAGTGAGTCCTGCTGACGAGGGGGACATTGGCAAAGACAGAAAAAGGAGGCGGAGAAGCTTGTCTCGGGTGAAGCAAGCAGCCGGCAGGGAAGCAGGTGGCTGGAGGCGGACGGACCCAGGACCGCGGGCCGCGTGTACAGCTAAGTCGAGGGGTCCACGCAGGAGCGGGCCGAGCAAAACGGGGTAAGTCTGCCTTTGGGCACCAAGCTGCGAGGTGTCTCTCTAGGCAGCGGGAGGACACCGAAGCCCAGGAATCTGGCTCCGTTCCTATTTTAGGAGAACGCCAGCGGTGGCGTGTAGGCGTTGACTTCTAGGTCTGGGGTTTGCAGGGGTCTCTCAGGTCCCTTTCATGACGACAGAGAAGGGTAACCAGGGCCCGCACGCAGGAAGGGCAGGTAGTGACCCCAGAGCCACTAAGGAAGTGAACCTGGCAGCTCTGAGCGATCCCCGAAATTCTCGCATGGAGACCGAAGGAGAGGACGGTGTCCGAGAACAGAGGGGACGCAGGGAAGGAGTCAGAGCGATGCCTAAGCTCGTTTGGAAACCCAGTGGACCGGAGCTTGGGTTTCTCACGGCGCAGGTGCGAGGCGCAGCACTGGAGGGGGTCGCTCACAGGGACAGTCCCGTAAAGCCCGGACTCCGAGGACCCGCCCATCTGCATGGGGACACGTCCCACACCAGCCGCTTCACCCCTTCCACCCTGTCCTGGGACCAAAAGCGATGATCATTTTCACACTTACACGTAGTCTTATTACATGAAGAAAACCAAAGGCAAAGAGACAATTTGGGAGGTAGCTGGGCATAAAAGGCGGAGACGCCTGCAAACAGAGTGACAGGGACATTGGCAACGTTGTTAGTGTCCATGACGAAACGGATTGCAGGGGCGGGGGCGTCCTCAGCATGTGCCCCAAAGCAGCTCTCAGCTTTCGTTCTGTGACCTGCGTTCAAGAGGGAGAACCAGCGAATGAAAACACATCCTAAGAGAAAGAAAAAATGGGAGAACTTACCATCAGCAGATTTGCCCGAAAAGAAATTTTTTTAAGGTTATTTTTCAGGAAAGCCTGAGCAGCTGAGTCGGTTAACCACGCTGACAGTGCGGAGCCTGCTCGGGATTCTCTCTCTCCCTCTCTCTCTGCCCTGCTCTCTCTCTCAAAAGGAATAAATTAACTTAAAAAAATAAAAATAAAAAAAAGGCTATATTTCCAGTAGAAAATCCCAGATGAGAAGCTGAGATCCCAGAACGAGTATAGAAATGTATAAATACGTGAGTAGGTGTGAATAGACTTTGACATAGAAGAATAATAGCGACAACATTTTATCCGGTTAAAAATGGAATGCAGAAAAATACAAAATGGTTACATGTACAGTACTCAGGAAAGGAATAAATGGAATTAAAGTATTTTAGGGTCCTTCTGTCTCTAGAAGGAGGATAAATATATCTACACTTTTCATACTCTGACAAATTAGGAACACAGTGTCTAAGTTCCAGTTTCAGCGCTGAAAGAATAGAAGGGAAGAGGATGGCTCCCAAATTCAAAGAAGACGAAGAAAAGAGTGGCGAAAATAGTCAGTCCAGAAAAGACAAGTGAGAGGAGGAAGAGAGATGGGGGGGGTAGGGGCGCGGGACGGCGCCCCAGACGACGGCAGACGCCAAGCCGGACCAGCGCGCTAAAATCGACGGACGACACACAGCAGCGACAGGACTAGAATTGGGCTAAATTTTTAAAATATCACCAAGTGATTTAGCAAGAGATACCTCTGAAAGTAACAGGAAAATACATTGCAGCAAATTTCAACCAAGACAAGGGTGCCATATGTACGTTTTAATATCAGAGGAAGTACACTTTATGGAAACTCATTATCATTATGACAGATATTTCCCGATTAGGCTGTAAAGTCACTGAGATGATATGACAATATCAACCGAGCCTGTCTAATACTGTATATTTAAGAATATGGTATATACTACTCTATTTAAATCTACATTCTTATTTACCTGTCATCTATGTATTATCTATTTATCTATCCATCCATTCTTCCATCATTCTATTAATCTATTTATCTATTATCTATCATCTATCTATGTATCTATCTATTATATATATTATCTATCTAGCATCTATGTATTATCTATCTGTGCATATACCACTCGTCCATCACTCTATCTATCTATAATCTATCTGTCTTCTATGTATTATCTATGTATCGACCATCTATCTATCATCATCTATCACATAATCTATTTATCATCTATATATCCATCCATCATTGTATTAATCTATCACCTAATATCTATCTATCTATCTATCCATCTATCTATCACCTATCAGTCTATCATCTAACATTACCCAAGAGAAATACAGTGAGCCTAGAAATATAATTCACTCAATCCTATACGGGAACCGTTTGGAGGAGGTGGCATTTCCGTCGTTGCCTCTCTGAGAACACATTCATCGGGAAGAGAGGGGCCGAGCACCTACAGCTGGGGCAGGGGAACTTCCACAGAAAAGGTAAACCTGGTAAAATGTTTAAGAATGTGGGAAATCAGAGAAAACCGCCCACCGCGGGGGAGCTCGGGGCCAGGGGTGCTGACTGGGGACCTGTGCTTTCTTTCCCAAGGTAGCCGTCCAGCCTCGGCTCTTGTCCACCCTCCAAACCGCACTCAGGGCCCCCCCACCCCCCGCCCTTTGTCCTTCCCTCGGGGTAGACTGGCATTGCTCTTTCTTTGGTGCTGGGCTCTTATCCGGGGTGGGGACGGGGCTTGGGGAGCACCCCCACCCTCCTTAGCGGAAGCAGCCGGCATGCCCCCTCACCCTGGGACAGGCGGCCTCGCATGGGTCTCTCTCCAGAAGCGGCAAACGCTTTCTTGCTTTCTGGGGCCCTCAGCCTGGAGGTCCTCCTCCCTCCCAGAGGCCTAGGACTCTGCTGAGCTCTGGGAAGTGAGGCATTCGGCACCCGCACACCTGGGACACTGGGGGACTGCCGCGTGGGGCCTCCCTTGGGACCAGGGTCCCGGTTACTCTGCACCGACCTTGGCCCGCCACAAGCCCTCAGGACCCCGGAGATGTGTGACTATTTCCCTCGTTTCAGTTGCCGGGCCTGTTGGGCTCCGCCAGAAGCCTGCCAGGGTCTGTGTTCCGTCTCTCCTGGGTGGGCCCCAAGCTCTGTCATTGGTTCGCTTTTCCTCATCGTCGGGGTGGAAGCCACGTTTTCCGGGCGACCTCCATCTCCTGTGCAGATGGGGTCCCCCTCCGTGCTTTCGGGAAGCAATTTCAAGTATGGAGTCCCTCATTTCTCGTTCATATTTCGGATTCATTTCATTACCCAGGCCTGTACAACGAGGCCGGTTTTGTGCAGGAACGGGCTGTCTCCTGGGGACGCCGTCAGCTTCGCTCAGACATTCGGTGCTCCCCCCGAGGGGCTGGCCGCGCCTGGGCTCCCTCGGGGGGGCTCGGGGGATTCTTCGGCGCCCCCGGCGAGCCGCTCCGCTCACGAACTCTCCTATTTTCTCCCAGGGGGGCAGCTTCTCCTCCTTTCGAGGGAGCGAAACTTCTAGACGGTCGGAGTCCGATCAGAAGCCAGGGTAGGTGTGTCATCGGCCAAGGTCAAAGCCATTTCATTCATAATAACTCACAGTCATCGTCGACAGTTGACCTCCGCGTGTCCCGTGGCAGGGCGCGCAGTGGGGCAGGGTTTGGGTGCAGATCTGTCTGCCAGGGTCCTCCTCTCTGGCTGGGCCACGCTCAGTCCCTGCCCTGCCTCGTAAGGGAAGGATCCGGGCTTGGGGACCGAGGCAGGTGAGGAGCAGGCCTGGGGTCCCGGGGGGTCCGTGCATGGTAACACCTGGGAGGGTCCACACTCTTTCTGCAAAGAAACAGCCTTTCCTAAAATCGTCAAGAAGGGAAATGAACCAGGTTGTACTTTTTTCTCTTTTATAAAAATAAATATATGGCCACAGATAAAAGGCTTCAAGCTCCGCACTTATCTTAAGAGCCGAGGGGGAGGGAAAGGTTATATTTCTTCATACTCAGGTGTCCCCATGGTAACATGAGAAATCCTTTCTACTCTGTAAACCACACTTGTGCTATCAAGACTCCCCAAGAAATGTGTGCCTGTTGGCAATCTTAGGCGAAAGAAAAATAGACACATATATACAAAGCTTCGGAATGTTTACTTTTGAGAGCTTTTACTCTAGAAAAATCGAGTCTGTTATCTGCCTCCCTGTGATCCTTCTCAAGGGGAGAGAAAGAGCTGCTCAGGGCCGGATGATGAACACCTGGGGAGCGCTGGCCTGCGGGGGACCCCGGTGGCCACGGGGCTGACATTCATCAGCAGTGGGTGCCGGTGATGGCGCAGCCCTTGCTCTGTGATCCATCCCATCCCTAGTGTCAGAAAGGATGGTGGCAGGTTTGATGACACGCAGAAAACAAAACTGTAGTCCTGTGTGGACAGAATCAGAGGGAGGATGCTGGACAAGGGACATTGGAGAGAGAGCTCATTTTTCCAGCAAGTGTCAGCAGCCAGACTCATTCTTGAGAAGTCTTAACAATCACGTTGTCTACAAATGGGCTGAGGCTGTGAGTTAATGTAGCCGGCAAGGAATGGAGAAAAATAGTTATTACTTTTTGCTTATGGAAATAGACCTACCTGTTTCTAGCTTTGAGGACTTTAGAAACCAAAAACATATTTTATTTTTTTATTTTTAAATCATTTTTAATTAATTAATTAATTATTAATTAATTTATTTATTTATTGAGAGACTGAGAGAGAGTGCAGAAGGAGCAAAGAGAGAGGGAGAGAGAGAATCCCAAGCAGGCTCTGCACTGTCAGCACAGAGCCACACGTGGGGCTCGAACCCACAAACTATGAGATGGAAGCTTGAGCAGAAGTCAAGAGGTGGATGTTTAACTTACGAAGCCACCCAGGCACCCCTAGAAACCAAAGCTAGATTTTAAAATAGAAGACTTGGAAGAGAATCCTTTGATGAATTATAACATCTTTTTTTTTTAACGTTTATTTATTTTTGAGAGACAGAGAGACAGAGTATGAGCAGGGGAAGGGCAGAGAGAGAGGGAGACACAGAAACCGAAGCAGGCTCCAGGCTCTGAGCTGTCAGCACAGAGCCTGACACGGGGCTCAAACTCACAGACTGTGAGATCATGACCTGAGCCGAAGTCGGCCGCTCAACCAACTGAGCCACCCAGGCACCCCCTTTGATGAATTATAAAGCCCTAGTGACTTTATCTTCCTAACACCTGTTAGGCTCATGCGCTAAAGATATAACAGCAGAAGGCAATCAAAGAGAAAGCAGTATGCACCAAGGCAAGATCTCACTCCCTAAGACGTGCCGGCAAATTATTTGCCCCCTTTGTGACCTGAGAGACCTCAACCCACAGACGACCTCGTGTGGCCCATGCGCTCACTGTACGAAGCCCGAAGTCACAGGCTGTTTCCCATCTGTCTCCATACAGCCAGCACCTGGCCTGTTACCTCGAAGGCAGTGGTCCTTCCAGAAGCATAAGCACCACTGCAACAGAATTAAAAACAGTAAGAGCAAACACAACAGGGCGTCTCTTCCAGCAGATCTTGATAACCGAGAGGCACGTCTTAAAAGAGAGAAGAAATCACATTTGTGTGGGCTGCTCACTCTCCAGGCACTAATACATTTAACCTTCAGAATGACCCTTTGCAGTCAGAATAATGACCTCACTTCGTAAAATGAGAAATGGGGGCTCCTAGTGGTTAGGTGACACGGGAGCCATGACTGGTGCACGTGACAAGGGGTGAGGTGGTGGAGACACGCAGCTGTGCCTCTGGCCATGCACACATAGAACATCCCGGAATGCGGGTATGGGCAGAAGAGGAAGGCACTGAGCTTTATATAAGCTGAGTGTAAATCATGGTTCTTTCACTTGTTAACTGGCATTTCGAAAAGTTAAACAACCCCTAATCCCTAAGCTCCCCATCGGGATGGAGAAAATAGCCCGCATCTGAGAGGGTGCTAAATACGTGAGATACAAGTGTCTCCTCGGTATGTGGTCAGGGCAAAGGAAGTGCTTAATAAGTAGTGAGGGGTAGCCACTTGCTACAAGTTATCATTATCTTGGGGATGTCATTCATTCCACAAATTAACCCATCCATGCTCTCACTGGTGTGAGTGCAGGTCTTCGTGAGCAAGACCGTCTGCATGCATACTCTCTCCGAGGAGCCCTGAAAGGTATTCCTCCAAACTTTACATGCAATAAAACCACTGTAAAGCTACTGTCTCCAACTACATACCAATGAAATAAGAACTTTTCCCTCGTTCCCTAGTCCAAATGCATGCCTATCATGAGACCACATTTTGTTTCTATGAGGACATTTTATCGCCATGATCCCAGGCAGTTCTGCAAGTGATGCTCGGTGCCTATCACACGGTCCCAGGGTGAACTTCAAGTCTTCAGGTCTCGCTTATTTGTGTCTCTGTAGTCTGCTTTACATGCGCCTGTTTTCCTCGCAAAACCAGCCATCGTCGCAACCTAATCATCCGACCTCGACTGGAAGGTAAAATCTTGAAGGTCTGGGCGTGGGCATGAGAAGCACACTTCTTCAACCGTCATGACAACCACAGTGGAAGGTGTTCCCGAACTAGTGTGTTTAATGCAGTTACGGAAAAGAGCACGGAGCGCTGGGGGGGACAGAACATCAGCCAGTCTGTTATTGGAAACAAGGTAACTCAGTTTGTTTAGAGAGTGATGTGTGCACTCAGAAGGACTTGATTAGTTCCCACAAGAGCTGGTCTCTTGGAGGGCGTCTGAACTCAGCGTCCGAGGAAGCTTTCAGAAGATGGCTCGGGGTGAACACCATCTGGGATCCGCGCAGCAGTCTCCGCGGAAGAAAGAATTGTACCTGTTATGTACGATTGTAGAAATGGGACTGCCATTGTTCATTCCATGAGCATGGCACGAGGCAGGCAGGACCCCAGCTTCAGCGTGCCGCCGAGCCTCGTGCAGGCCCTGCTTCGCTCCTGGAACGCCTCTACCCACTGCCCTTCTCCACGCACACGCCCGTCGAAACCAGGCTTCGATTACATTTGCAGGTGGAAGAAAGTCTTGATCCTCTGGAAAAAATAAATCATGCCACCCGTACTGTTTCGGTGCCTTGCAAACACTGCTTGTGTCACATTCATCACCGTACATTGACATTTATTTGTTTAGAAGTCCATATTGAGTATATAGTATAAGCTCATAGAAAGTTATTGAATCAAATACCACCTTCTCTCGTAGGTGGTGTTGCGGTAGCAAGCTCTGCTTGGATGGATGCTTCGACCGTGAGACTGAACTCTGGAGGTGACTGCAGTGCCCCGAGTCCGTTTATTCAATCATCTGATTAAAACACTGCGACGATCTATTATATGCCACACATTATGCATATCTCTGGAGGCGAAAATAAGCTTTTCTACTTGATTCATTAAGCCTAGTGAAGAAAAATTGTTTCTAATTTTTGAATTTGTTGAGAAAGCTTTGAAGATTTTTCATAGATTAGTTTTTCATAGTGCAGACGGACTAATATTTTTTTTAAATAATTTATTTTCAAACTGGTTTACATATAACACCCAGGGTTCATCCTGACTAATATTTTTAATACAATTACTCTTCCGAATAGCGGTGAAAATATTTTTCTTTGTTTGTTTTTACAAAGAATTACTTGGAGAATTCATTCCCTTAAAGATGTAGAAACATTTCCTTCATTATGAAAATTAAGCAGGCTGGCGTCTGAGAACAGGAGCTGAGTTCTCACTTTCGTTGACTTAGCTTTACCGCCCACTGTAATCGAGAAGTCCTAACACAGAGTGAGCAGCAGTGAGGGCGGTACTTTGCTTAGTACTCCCCAGGAGATGGCATGACCTCCCAGCATCACCGACGCGAATGGAAGGCAGAGACCCAGCTGAGTCAGAGGAGCACATCCCTGAGCCTGGGACTCCTCATCTGAAGATAATGGAATGGAGACTGGCGATGGCCACACGCCTCCGCCTGAGAAATTCTTTAGCTGCATCCTCGTCCAGTACACATTGTTGAGATAACCATCAGCTTGGAGGGGTGGGGGGAGGAGCTGAGAGAGGGCAAGGCAGAGAGGAGGAGAAAGAAAGCAACCTTGCCTTGGATCACGTTCCGCCTGCGTCCAAGCCCTTTCGCACTGTGATGGCTCAAGCATGGTTCTGTTTTTGAAGATTTACAACTAATTGGAAGCTGGGAAACAGAGCTAGATGTCTCCATATCTCATAACTATATCTATGTTACATTGGTCTGTGTACCGAGCAATATATATGGAAATGCAACTTTAAAGACATGTAGCAAAACAGACTGTTAGAAACACAGTCGCAGGCTGTCTTTGTCTGCCGATCCTCCCAAACCTACAACTGTGAGGTGTGAAAGCTGTGTGTCAAGCGTGTAGGTCAGGGACCCTGGCATCAGGATCATCCAGAGGGCTTGTTACAACACAGATTACTCAACTCCAGCCCCAAGGTTTTCTGGTCCAGTCATTTTTAGGTGAGGTCTGGAAATTCGTATCTGTCACTAATGCTCAGACAATGCTGATGGTAATAATGGTCCAGGGACCACACTTTGAGAACCAAGGATATAGATAATGGGGCCATATTGGATGAGAAATGCCTGTTTCACGTCCCAATCCCCTTTCCCATCAGTAAACATGGACTAGAGCAACCGATGTTCTCCACCCGAAGTTTTCACGAAATCTTTTACAAACATTGTTTTCCCTTTGGAAAAGGGAATAGCTGTATCTATTCTTGAGTAAATGAGGTAACTGCAAGACAGAAAAGAAATTTTGAGAACTCAGAAATACTTAGCAGTGCTGTGTAAGTGACCGCTGTTGGCTCAATGGCGTAGTGGGAAAACTCTGTGTATGTGTTTTGTCTGGAGCCCCTTGATATGCTAAGATTATTCCTGATTCTTTGGCCATTGATCTCTCTGTTTTAGACATCCCAAGCTTTGCTTTTAAAAATGTGGAAATTCGGGACGCTAAGGTGGTTCAGTCGGTTAACTGTCCAAGTCTTGATTTTTGGCTCGGGTCGTGATCTCACTGTTCCTGAGGTCAAGCCCTGCATCGGGCTCTGGGCTGACAGTGTGGAGTCTGCTTGAGATTCTCTCTCTCCCTCTCTCTCTACTCCTGCCCGAGTGTTCTCTCTCTCTCAAAATAAATAAATAAACATTTAAAACATATATAAATAAGTAGAAATTCACAATATTTTCACGTAATATTTTACCAACAATATTAGGGAAGGCAGTAAGTCTGAGCATGTACCGCTTGTCTGCTTTTCTTTTGGATCTTTCTCTAGCAGCTGCCTTGGAGATTTTTCCCCTCTACAATTTATGAGTTTCTTCCATTGTAGAAAAACTCTATGCATAAAACTCTTGAATTATTTTCTTAGGCTAATTTACCAATGTTGTTTAAAAAAATGATTATTTCTTTCCTTAATGGAATAATTTTGGTACTAGATTGTCTGGTCCTTGCTTAAAAATCTAATTCAAAGATCTTTTGTGTTTGATTCCATATGAGAATTTGGAGACTTGAAAGACAGAGGAAAACCAACAATTACAAGCAGCTATGATGTACCAGATCCTTAACACTCATCATCACGGACCATGCTTACAACCGCACTCGGTGGTTGTGTCCTGTCTGGTCCCATTTCATAGAGAAAGAAACTGAGGCCCAGAAAAGGAGAGTAATTTAATGAATTCCACATAGTCCGCAATGACAGGTCAGGGATTGAATTTGGGTATGTCAGGTGTCTGAGTCCACTGTGTGCGTGCTCTTCTAAAGTTAAATATGCAATATATACAATGAGAGAAATAATATTCAAGGTACTTAGTCATATCTTTCTACCTTGAGCCAGCAATATTACTTCCCCTGCCCTGCCCCCAAAGATAGTTTACAATTTCTCATTTGAATTGGAAGATAACTCTATCAGTAAGCCAAAAAGATACATAAGAACGACTTACCTACCTCATCTCAGTGCCTCTCAGAGTTTCTGGATAAATCTTATAAATCTAGGCTCAGAGTTTCCCTCAACACAGAAAACCCTAATTCTCTCCTTTTGTTCCTTGTCTTAGTCACATCCCGCAACATGGCATCTCTAACCTGCTGTCCTAAGTTGACGTAATAATCGTTGGAAGGTCTGGTCACTCTTTCACTGGCATTTGCTAAAAACTTTCCTGGCTCATGGTTTGGAGTTGGGTACTAGAGCACGTGCATGAATAGAAGAAAATTCCTGACCTTAGCAGTCACCTCATAGGAGGATATGAAGTGACTACTTAGGATTAGCAATTATTACTCACTAGCTACCATTACATAAAAATAATAGAGTATCGTGAATTAGATGGAGTAAAACCCATGAGACTCTAGAAGAAATGATTTCAGGCTGGCAGGATCAAGGGCATTTTAATGGAAAAAAGTAATGTCTGTGCTGAACATGAACGTTGCGTTCATAGATGCATATGCACCTACTTCTAAGACACTCCAGGAGACCTACTGTTACAAGAGGAAGATATTAACTTTGCAATTCTATTAACTTTTATCCAATATATATTTTTAAAAATCTTGTCATTAGTGTTTGATTTACTGCTGAGACCGGTACTTTCACCCCGAACCAAGTGTTGTATTTGACACTTGAGTGGTGCCTGGGGAAGGGTGGGGTTCCACGACACCCAAGGAGGGAAACCTCACCTGCTGTCCTACTGGTACACATCAGAGGGCTCCATTAATAGGATCTACATATTATATTATTTTGTGTTAATTAAGCAACATACAGAGAAATGCACAAATGGTTTAAAATGTTTACAGGAAGCCGTGGGTTAAAGATTACACTGTCATGTCCTCGGTAATAACACGGCAGAACTCACATCACTCCTAGACTTCACTCAGGTCCGGTGACAGCCACATGGTGCACAATGACAACCTAAAAAACCTAATGATGGATGCAACTTTTAATTATTGACTTATAACTGCAATTATTCATTTTATTACATATCTCACCCTAAATGGATATTTTGTGCTTGTGTGTTTAACTTATAAATAAATACGCATGATGGATGGATGAATGTATAAGTAAAACCTGGAAATTAAGTTACTCTTTAGAATCTAAGTAAGATGAACACTAAACACGAAGCTATCCCAATCCATACACTGAAAGATGTTAAACATGAATACATGGGGGTCCAGCTGAAACTTTGCTATTATCCATTGAACTGCAGATTTGGAAGTGTCAAGGCTTAGACATTGAAATAAATATTAATTTTTAAAAATTAGCTCATTAGAGGGCGTGTATTTATTTTAAGAATCAGTGTACCTGGGACACCTTGGTGGCAGAGCTGGTTGAGCATCCAACTCTTGATCTCAGCTTAGGTCACGGTCTTGCGGTTTGTGGGCTCGAGCCCCACATTAGACTCTGTGACGATGGTGCAGAATCTGCTTGGGAGTCTGTCTGTCTTTCTATCTGCCCCTCCCCAGCTTGTACTCAATCTCTCTCTCTCAAAAAACAAAACAAAACAAGACAAAAAAAAAACCCAGTATTAAAGGATATGAATCAAAATTTTGCTTTTGTTTTTAATAAACGTGATCTGAAGTTTAGACATTAACATCCAGAGGGACGGGCAAGATTCCATACTCTAGCGATCCTTGTAATATCCCAGAATAATGTGCAAATGGTACAGGTCATTCTAAGGTTTCATTCAACTTGGCATCAATAGCACTTTGCAACACACCTAGCAACAATAACCATTAAAAACCGATCATTGAATAAGTGTTCAGATTAAATCCACACAATTATATAAGTACTTGCAATAGTTTATATTTTCTTTCTCCCTTCCTTCCTTCCTTCCTTCCTTCCTTCCTTCCTTTGTTCTAAAGAGGCCTAAGGAGAGCAAAACCCCGATTCTGCATTGTCAATGAAATGAAAATCGACATGATGTCTACTAAGGAAGCAAGTATCAATGTCTCCAAAAACATATGCATATATTTATATAAACAACATAAAATGTTGTCATTTGGTTCAACAGTTGAAATTATATCAAACATATTTTTGTGTCTTCTTCCTTTTTCTCTAGTAGTAATTATTTAACATCAAATTCATAATGTTTCAGTAATTACTTATTCTAATTACTTTAGGCAATGAAAGATATTTATACCTTTTTAACAGCAAATCCTTAATTAGCATATTAATCAAAAGATGAATAATTTACAAGTTCATAACAGATATAAATTATTTTACAAGAGGCCTCGTTCATAAGGGGCAAAGAAAGTTTATCAATTTTTCGATGTTCCTGGGCACCTGACCAAGACTACTACTACCTCTTCAACTGGCTGTGCAGAAAAATAAGAGTAAGAATCTCAATGGCTCAAGAACGTTTAAAACATTATCCCAAGTTAATTCTCAATCCCGAGGCTCAGGTCTCTCTCTTGGCTCTGCCTGAAATGCGAAGCAAAAAGGAGAAAGAATTAAGTCCAGATTACCCTCGAAACCATGACCCTAATAGCATCCTGAGATGGTGAAATGGACAGGCATCTATTTCAACCCAACATACACTGAGTTTAAGTTCAGGGCCACACTCAGAATGAAGTCTATTTAGTGCTTATGAAGACCCACTCACAGGGGCCTGAGGTTAGATGTGCCTGAAATTTAAAATGGGATTTTCTCCCCCAAGGTCAATGCCAAAATAGGCAGGGCCTTCCAAAGCCAACAGGATTGTTTCTGATAGCGAGAGCAGATATGTTTTTCTATCCTTAACACAATAAAGCAAGCAGTTTATAAACAGTTGCCTAAGGTGAACGAGCTGTGCTCTTGAGGTAGAGAAAATCTGACCCCACCTCCCCTCCCCTGACTGATTTATTTACATCCCTCATTTATCCCTTCAACTCAGTCTTTGACCCAATAATTCGTAATGGCCACTTTATAACATAGCTGTAATACTCTCAGGCATTGGTTGAAAAGTCGACACTCAAGCAAGTGGTAATTGGGGTGCATTATGTTTAAATATGAAGTGAGGCCACAGCAGGTAACTTTGGGAAGGGCACGGTTTTGACCCTAGAGTAACAGGGTCCCGGCTAACAAAGGTGACCGGGCCACCGGTACAGTCCATGAATGATCGTGAATGTCACTGGAGGGCCGGTTACATTGCTGCCTGCCTCAGACTTTGTTCCAGAGCCGTGACCAAAGTCATCGGTGAGTGGGGACCGCCCGTAGCCCCAGGTCAAGTGAGAGACAGCTGAGGCGAGAAAAAGTCACGGGCAGAGCATGAACACTCCTCCACTACACATTCCCTGCATGTCACAAATTTAAATAGCAACACTAATAAGTGAACGTACCACTTAAAGTTCCCTCTTTTTAATCCAATAGCTTCTATTAGAGATTTTTTTTACCTATACGGTTCTATGGCTAACTGAAGTTTTTACATGGCTGGAAATCAGTTTTCCAGAAGGGGTAGACATCAAAATGTCTACTTTTTCTTTCGTTTTGGTTTTGTTTTTTTTTGCCCGCACTTTATACACCTGTGGTGTTGTCCTTGGCACTTCAAAATAAGCAACACCGTTGAATTAGTTAGGGACTCCCCACTTGTCCCTTGCGAAGACTTGCATGTGTCTATGAGGAGTCTTACCTGCAGAGTGAGTCGGCCTGTGTCCAGCAGTGGACGCTCGGCATCTCTGGATGAAGGAATAAAAAGTTAATGAAGTAAATGCATAAATATTGAATGAATTCACATTCTTACATTAGAAATACACGCATGCACACACACATACTAGGTAGAGGGTAGTTGTGAGCATTTATTCTTTTTTTCGTCAGTTTCCTTCCTCTAAATGGATGCTTTCAGATGCCTGTCCGAGGGTTGGGCCTCCAAATAATGAAAGCAGAATGACAAGGGAGCCAAGCCCCAGGCTTTGTAAGTGTGAGGGCAGAAGAGACTGCTCAGACACTCACGTGGTCGTTCTGTAGACACATGTGGACAAGGTCAGCGCCCCGAAGCTGCCTGCCGGGAGCAGGTGTCGAGGTGCCGCTAGGAGCTCCGGGAAGGAGAAAGTGACCATCCGTGGCACTCTTGCCAGAGCTGAAAAGAAGGGAACTGAGGCTGCTGTCCAGGTCCTACCTGTCAATCTTGCCTTTAACCACAAATCTCATGACAATTGGAAAATTAGTTCTAAATTATAACATTGGTTAATTAAATATACGGTGTGGAACAAGATGTGAAAGCCACGAATGTGTGTGTGTGTGTGTGTGTGTGTGAGCGTGTGCACGTATCAGGAAAGTGAGAGGGGGAGAGAGAGAGAGAGAGAGGCAGAGACAATGAGAGACAGAGGGAAGGAGAAGGAGAGAGAAAGAGGCAGAGCGAGAGGCAGAAGGAAGACCTCTACTCGAAAGAAGTAATCTACAATAAAATGTTGTAATGTTTAGAAAAGTTCAAAGAAAATTCCCTCAAAGCTTACGTGAGCGCCCAGGCTTCTCCTGACGTGAAATGGCCGTGGCCGTGATGCTCGCAGAGACTCTCTACAGAAGTTAACGTAAACCGTGCATTCAGCTCGTCCGAGTGGACGCATGTTGCCCGCCTGTGTCGCGGTCCTAGCCCTAACCCAGGGAGTCAGGGGGATGGCAGCTGGCTGGACGGCTGGACTTAGAACCAATGTCACTTGGATCCAAAGCAGAAATCCTCATCCTGAAAATGGCAAGAATTCTTAAAAGTCAAGGCTGTGTGAGGGCAAAGGCGTGTAGGGGCCCTTGGATGGTCCCCTGGCCCGTGACTGCTGGCTCCCCCGACAGACAGTCAGGCTTCTCAACGATCGGCCCGTCTGGGAGACCCAGACCAGATTCTGTATCATACGGTTCCCTGACTGGGAAACCCAACCGCGCTGGCCCATTGTTGCCACCGGTTTGGGAAAACGGCGAGGCGGTGACGGAATGAGGACTCGCAAGGGAGAAGGAGCACCCTGCCTGAATTTCGGCGGCCTCCTGCTCGGTCACCTCAGGCCGGTCCTGCTCCACCGTTCCCGCCGGATTCGAGGAGACTTGGCTGGTAAGGACCTGGAACCGAGCCGGAAACCAGTAAGGCCTGGGCTCTGAACATGTCCTGCCTGTCCTGTCCTGTTCTGTCCTGTCCTGTTCTGTCCTGTCCTGTTCTGTCCTGCCCTGTCCTGCCCACCCATAGTGGTGGAAGACGGGGCTGACCACTCCCTGGAGACCATAGTGGTCTCATCTGTAGGCGCTCTGTGCGAGAGAATGTCATAACCTCTGGTGTGTATGTGAGTGTGAATGTGGGACTTGGTCTGGCTTGCCTGCCGAGTTCGATTCTGTGGCTCCACAGGGAGCACCGTAAGGCCCCCAAAAGCCTATGGAGTCTGAGTGGGCCCGTCTGCGATTCTGTGGTGAATGGCGTACAGTCTACGGCAGTATCAGGAATACGTTCCAATCGTTAAGTCACAAGGCTGAGACCGCTACGGCTAAGCATCCCCTAAGTTCCTTTGGGACACAGCCAGACGGGCATCTGACTGTCCTCATTAGAGGGGGCATTCTATCCCTTTATCTGCCTTTGCCACCCCGCCTCACGGGAACATTACAGGGTTGGGACAGCACAAACCCACCAGTATAAGATTTTTTTCTCTTTCAGCTGATGATGCTCGAGTACAGAGACACACAGAGCTGCTCCGTCCCCCACACAGACCCCATATGTCCCCTCACCAAATGCTATTATTTGCGTCCAGACTGGAAGGACCGACTTGACGAGTGGGCAGGTTTGTTGTCCAGGCTCAGAATGGTTTGTTAGAGTTAAGAGTATGCCGCTTTCAGTCTACAGGTGATACAGGAAAAACGCGAAGCCTGTTTGACGAATTCTTAGGATGTTCCATGTGTGGTGTCTTTCAGGGCAACGGGTTCTGTGATCAAACAATCAGCCAGAATCAGAGACAGAAAATACGAAAACTCTCCGAAACTGGAGAATTGTAAAGAATCCTTTGTACAAGTAGCCTTTTTAAGAATCGACTTGTGACAAAGAAAGCACATGTTTCTCACAGTGACCCTTTTTCTCACAATGCAAGTTTCCATTTGGGGTGATTAGTTTCCAAGCCGGCCGTACAAAGCACCGGAAATTTCGAGGTGAAAAGGGCAACAGGCTCTAACCGCGGATCTCTGGAGGCGAGAAGTCCGAAATTAATGCCATTTAGCAGCTCTGACCCAGCAGCCAGGGGAACCCCCGGGGGCTCTGCAAGGCTTACACCCCGTTTAACCCCAAGACACAAGAAAGCCACCACAAAAGGACCGGGAAAGTCCAGCTGCCAAAGAGGGGAGGCCCAGAACCTCCTTAGCAAGGGGTCAATGCGCGTACTGCAAGGACAAAGGACATTCCTGAGGGGGACCAGGCTCACTGCTTCCTGGCCCCCAGGAGCCCACGGTCGAAATAAAGGTAGGGGACCCAGTGACTTCTGTGTGAACTCAGGGGCCACACGGTACGGCATGAGTTCCTCTGCCTACCTGCGTGCCCATCCCTCTCCTCGGCCGGGATATACTCTCAAAGCTGGGGCCCCAGTAACCTTTGAGACAATGGGACACACCAGCCCCCAAATGGATCCAACTGGAACCTATTCGGTGTCCAGGTCCCCCCAAGGAGCCCACCGGAATTCAGGACTGCCTTCCCCACTGTATGAGCTGAGGACACCCCCCCCGGACTTGCCCACAACCAGGCCCCCATAATTGTAGAGTTGATCCCAGGGGCTCAACCACCGCGGCAGCGCCCCCTCCCACAAAACGCAAGTGCAGGCATCCAAGAAAGCAGGCGTTCTGGTTGAGTGCCAATCACCCTGGAAAACCCCACTCTTGCCGGTCCAGAAGCTGGGAGGAGAGTACCGGCAGTTCAAGCCTTGTACCCGGTGGTCCCGAACTCGTACACCCTCAGCCAGATCCCAGGCTCTGCCAGCTGGTTTACCTGCCTAGACTTAAAGGATGCCTTCTTCTGCCTCCGCGTGGCCCCCCAGAGCCAACCCTTGTTTGCCTCTGAATGGACCCAACCAGACACAGGGTGTCAGATGCAACTGACTTGAATGTGCCTCCCACAAGGCTTTAAAATTTCCCCTAACCTCCATGGGGAGGTACTGGCCAGAGACCTCACTGGCTTTAAAGGGAGGCCACACACTGCACCCTTCTCTCGTATTTGGATGACCTCCTCCTCGCCAGCAGTACCCGAGAGAACTGTACAGAGGCCACAAGGGCCCTCCTCCAACTCCTGTCGGACTCAGGGTATCGGGTCTCATGGGAAAAGGCACAGATCTGCCAACAGTGAGTCCGATACTTAGGCTTCCTTCTCACCCAAGGAAAGAGAGTCCTGGGGCCGGATTGAGAACCCCCTGTCGAGAGAGGAGGCTGAAGCCGCCTTCCTAGAGACAAAGGCCGCCTTGGGGCAGGCACCAGCCTTTGGCCTGCTGAATTTAGAAAAGCCTTTTAATCTCTTTGTGCTTGAGAAGGAAAAGGTCGTCCTTGGGGTTCTCACACAAACGGTTGGCCCTTAGCAATGGCCAGTGGCATACCTGTCAAAGAGACTGGACCCAGGGGCGGCAGGAAGGCCACCGTGCCTTAGGGCACCAGCGGCCACAGTTGTGATCATTAAGGAGGCAGATATACTCACCCTGGGACAGGAACCAAGCGTCCAGGTCTCTCATGCTTCTATGCCTCTCCGGCTCTCGGCCAGCGCAGTACCAGGAGCTCGTCTGCGAGAATCCTCGGGTCACTCTTAAAACAGTGGGGACTCCGAACCCGGCAACTCTCCTCCCTGCTCAGGAGGGAAACCAGATCACGATTGTTCTGAGGTGACCGACAGAGTATGTGCAGGCCGCCCGTGTCTGCGTGACCAGGCCCTCCAGAACCCAGGCCTCACCTTGTTCAGGGCTGGTAGCAGTTTCATCAGAGAGGGCGTTCAAAAGGCAGGGCGGGCAGCGACACGCCTGAACCCGAGCCCTCGCCATTAGCAAGGACAAGCAAGTCAACCGACTTCTGGTACACCTCTGCTACACTACATGGGACAATCAACGAAGAGGAAATGCTAAAGCTCCTGGAGGCTGCCTGGCTTCCAAAAAAGTTACAGTTCTATGCTGCGAGGACACCAGAGAGGAGACAACCCCACGCACGAGGAAATCGTCTAGCAGACACAGCAGCCAAGATAGCAGCTAATAAGGACGTAGACGTAGCTCCCTCCCTCATCTGTGCCACAACCCCCACCAGGAGTTCAGGGAAGAAACTGTTTCCCAGTTCGGCTTACCAGCCACAACCCCCAGCGCGAACAGGCCTGCGTCCTGGCGGACTGCTTACAGGCCTCAAAGCTCAGGGAAGCTAGAGCAGATGAACCCCACCCTCAGGGGGACCTTAGCCAAGTTCTGTCAGGAACCAGATGCCCGTGGCCGGACCTGTTGCCCCCGGTTCTCCTGCGTGTCCGTCACACACCAGGAACTCAAGGTTTCTCCCCTGTTGAGAGGGCCCCGATCTCTTTAGGATCCCCTGGACACCCCCTGTCGCCAGGGGACTCGGTCTAGGTCAAAGGCTGGAAAAAGTCCCTCTCGAACCACAGTGGACTAGTGGACGGGGTACAGCGAGTCCCCCACTCCACAGTCAAGAGGGCCAGGCCTGAGGAGGCCACACTGGGAAGACTGACCCAGTCCGATCTTCAGTCCTGCTCCAGCCACACCCTGGAAGCTGGCCGGTCCACGCACGGCAGAAGCTTGAGGAATCGCTGGTCCGTTAAGATAAATAGACTCCTTACCCCTTGCCATTGGATTGGCAGAGGTTGCCCCAGAAAGCTGGGGAAACAGCGAGAGGTTCCTGTATGTTCTGTAGCTCTTGATCGCCTCTAAACTGGGCCCCGTTCATAAGAGCAGGGCACCATCAGTGGAAGAATCTAAGGGGTTTAAAAGCTTAAACGTGGTGTGACGTCTTCCGGTCTGTTGGGTTGCCTGCCAGTAAGGTGGCTAATGCCATTTTGGGGAAGGGTTTGCACCGATGTACGTGCCTCAAACTTCAAGAAAGGTTGAGGCTAAATGAGCGGTGTTGGTCCCCATCCTCCTAGGGGCAGAAATAGCCACAGGGACAGGGACTGGCAGAGGAGGCTCTTCTGTGGGGCTAGCCAGTGGCTGACTCCCTAGTGTCCCTGCAGAGCCAAGTAAGCGCCCTGACAGGAGTTGCCCTCCAGAACAGACGGGCGCTTGACCTCCTCACTGCCGAGAAAAGGGGCACCTGCGTCTTCCTCGGAGAAGAATGCTGTGACCTTGTAAACCAGTCGGGACGAGTCAAAATCAAAGTCAGGGAATTAAGGGAAAACCAGCCCATAATAAATAAAGGTGAGGCCCTCTAGTACAGACTAAATCTGTTTAAAGGGGCATCAAAGGGGGGGATGAGAGGGAAAAATCTGTTACCGGATGGCTGACAGACCTGATAAGCGGACTCCCGTCCCTGCCCGGAGACTCCCATTCCAGGCCGTCCTTCCCGCCCCTGCTTGCCTCGCAAACGCTATAAATTGTCGCCTCTGCTCCGCTCGGGGCTCAGACCTGTGGAGAGTGATCTCGTCTGAGCCCCCCGGTGTAAGATAAACCTCCTGTCTTCCAAAAAAACAAAACAAAACAAAACAAAAGAACTGAAGATGACCCTCTGCTATTTTGGATTCGTGATGTGACGTAGGAACCGGACGACGGTTCAGCGAGATTTTAGTGTTGAGTGTGTTTTGTACTTTTGAATTCTCAGAAAATACGTGGACAGTACGAGGCAGGGAAATGAGATCTGTTTATTCATGGGAGAGATCCAGGCAAAGTTTAGGGCAAAGGTAGTTAATTAATTAATTAAATATTTAGGGGCTGAAAGCAAAAAGTTAAGCATATTTTCTATATTAAAAAATAACTTATAACACCAGTAAGGCCCAATTTTTGCCTCCACTCCAGAATTACATCTTATTAAACTGTATTATGTTTGGTGACAGAATGTACTAACTATAAGATATAGCGATTTAACCAAACATGTAAAGAATAATAAATCATTGTCTTTTCTTAGCAAAACTCAAAGAAGTCAGAAGAGAATATAGCCAGACACGTCTGCCATTTTTCTTAGACAACGTATTTATGAGACCTGATTTTCATTGCGATGGTGTACTTAATATCTATTCTGTGATTCAGACGAGCACATCGTAATATTATCCTCAATCATTGTTTATGTAACAGATTGCTGTCCCCACATTGTAGTTAAAATTAATAGTTAATTGTAGGAAAAAAATAAACATGAAATCTGGAAGCCAAATTTCAGGGACTACAAATTTCAACCTTTGTTTTTTAAGATTTTATTTTTAAGCAATCTCTGCACCCAGCATGGGGCTCAAACTCACAATCCCGAGATCAAGAGTCTCACGGGCCACTGACTGAGCCAACCAGGTGCCCCTAAAAGTCCAACCTTTTCAACAAACTCTGAGTAATTTAGAAATACTTGGTCATTTGAAATACTGTACATTCAAAGGCCTTTTGGTTAAGATAGTAGTTCTAAATAACTTGAACAACAAATAGTTCGAACCCTTGCCTTCTCTGATTTCCCATTGTTGGGCCTCTAAAAGAATAATTGGCCTCTCCCCCGTTAACCCATGTCTCGTCCGTGTCAGTCTCTCCTAACAGACAGAGCTTCGGAAGACGGGAACCACCAAGGAAGACTAAGCCCCACGTGCATTCAGCAGGTGCTGGTTTGAGCTGTGCGGCTCCCTGTTGTCCATGGGAATGTCCTGGCAAAATCTTCTAGCTAAGCTTCTGTCCTCCTAATGTCTGAGCACCCTACTCCTTGTTCTCTGCAGGTGAGGGAAGGAGAAAGGTCCTATGTTAGACTATATGTTTTTTGTTTAATCCTAACAGCAAGCTAGTACTATAACCCCCGCCCTGGATGTTTTAGGACTGGGATATAGGGCAGTAGGGTAATCGTCGCTAACCCATTTTACAGATGAGGTCCCTGAGACTCGATTGGTTCATAGCTCTGCGGACGAAACAAAATATGGTCCTGCCTGGATGAGGAGCATTGTGCCAACTTTTTATTCTGGGGTAAATTTAAATATCCTTTTGATGAGCCTGATATAGTTAAATAAATTTTTTTTTAAATTATACCTTGGGGAAAACGCATTTAATTTAAGAACAGGACAATTCTTACACACTCATAATTTTTCACCTAAGATTATCAATTATCATGAGTATTTTTAGGTTTTGCTTCCATCTTTAAACCGAGAATCGAATACAAGGAAATACAGTGGATTCTATAATTCTTAGGGAAAAATAAATGAAAGTTCCCCCGATGGTCACCATTTTGCACACGAGTAGAGCTTAAGTTCCCTTCTAGAGAGCCTCAGAATGGCAGGTGTTTTGTGTGATTACGGAGAATGTCTTTATGTCGTTTTCGTATACATGGTTTCACGTTTTCCACCATCTTCTGGGTTAAGTTGAGTCACGTTTTCTATTTCCCACTTCGTATACACAACGGGGAAGCTCAGAGAGGTAAAGTGACTTGACATGGCCACACAGCAAGGGCGTGTCACAGCTGAGGTCTGCACCAAAGTCTTCCGACTCGAGAAGTCTCTTGTTTCTCTCTCTGCCACTATTTCCACACGACGGCACGTCCCTGCCGGAAAGTGGTAAGGTGACTCTGAAGGAAAGAATCCATTGAATCAGAGGCTAGCTCTCAGATAATTAGTATTTTTAAATGTTTCTGGTTCCCAGTGCTCAGGAATATCCTGGGGAGGGGGAGGGGAGGAGCCCTTTGGCACAGGGGCAGCTGTAGAGACTGTCACAACACGCGCAAAAGTCGGTTTGGAAATAGCCATTAGCTGGGACATGCAGAAAGCCTTTAACCGAGAGGCTGAATTCTGAGAACTTATCTTGGGAATCGGCCATCATGATACGTGTCCAAGAATATTTATTGCAGATTGATTGTAATTGAGAAACAGTGGGAATAACCTAAATGTTCATTAGCCCATGACGGCTTCGAAACAATTATCCTGTGTCTCTTCGAGAGATTTAGTGAAAACTGGTGAGAGGACCACGCTGTGTTTGTAAGAACCACGCCCAGCACGGCCTCACGTACGCTGCTACGCTGTTGGGAGAAAAATCCCATTCGTGCTGAAAGGAAGAAGACGTGGGGATGTGTCTGCGTAGTTTCTGCGCTGAGGAGTGCCCTGTGAGCTCGAAGGCTCTGCCCGTGTTTCCAGACCTGCTGTCTCCCTTTCTCTGGTCTGTGCTCGGCCTGAGAGGCCAGCCCGCAGGCGCCGGGGCCCTCTCCTCCGGCTGCCAGTTGGGTTTGGCCCATGGGGGTGTCCTGCTAGAGGTGAGAGGGCACGAGCGAGGAGGTCGGGGAGCTTGCTTCTCCTGCTCCAGGACTGACGGACTGCCCTGCCTGACAAACAGCCTTGCTCTCTCTGAGCCCCTCCTCTGCCTTGGTTGACCGGGGGGGCTGATAATAGCGTTAGGGCCCGCCCTAACCCTTCTGGTTTTCTTTCCTACCCAGGCCTTTGCAGATGGACCTTTTACTAAATCCTCCTCACTGCATCCCGGTTGGAGGTCTCTATTTGTTTCCTGCTGGGGATTTGACTGAAACTGTGTGTGTGTGTGTGTGTGTGTGTGTGTGTGTGTGTGTGTGTGCGTTCTCACAAACACCTTGCGGTCAGGCGAATTTGTCTTTCCCAAAACGATATGGCCACGTCCTAACCCCCCAAACCTGTGAACGTGACCTTATTTGGAAAACCAAGTCTTCGTAGATGTTATTAATTTAAGTATCTCGAGATGAGAACATTCTGGATTTAGGGTGGGCCCTTAATGCCGTGACTGGTATCCTTATAAAAGGGAGGCACAGAGAAGTCTGAGCCCCACGGAGACACGGGGCTGAGGCACAAACGGGTGATGTGGCCACAAGCCAAGACACAGATGGTGCCATTGGAGGCTGGAAGAGGCAAGGAGGGCCCTCCCCTAGAGCTCTCCAGAGTGAGCCTGGACGGGCCGCCGTCTTGCTTCCAGACTCCTGGCTTCCAGAACTGTGAGAGAGTACATTTCTGTCTTTTCAGACCCTGTTTTGTGGTGATGTTTGACGGAGGCTGCATAAAATGAAGGCATGCCCATATTTGTGTGAGCATTTATAGATGTCTTGAATATAAGCATAGACAACATGTTTAGTTAACACCGGTAATAGTTCTCCTCTGTGAGTGGGACACCGATGGAAACTGCTTCCTCTCCGTTATTATCCACGTGTGGTTGTGTGTGTTTAGAATGTATTTATTTGGATAATTTTTAAAAAGAAAATAGAAAAAAAAAGAATCAGAGCCTAAAATCCCCTTGAAAGGGTGTTTGCGTTGGAGGAGAGTTACAGCCTTGAATGGCGTGGGTCTTCTCGTGCCGCTGAGTGTGCCCCTCTCTCTGCACTGAGTGTGGGGGCTCCCGGGAGAAGTCCAGATCTTCCCCCTTTCTCTTCTCACGTGTGATCTTTGCAGGACGACCTTCCTTCCACCTTCACAAATACGGGTCAGAGAACCCGGTTCAGAGCTCGCGGGGAGGGAACTCTACAAACGACATTTTTTTTTTTGAAATATCTGTGTTGTAATTAAAGCAAACAAACAAACAAACAAACAAACGGCAGAGCCTTTACATAATGACATATCAAGGAAAACAGATTGTACTCCATCAGCCATATTAGACACAATCCATGAGGTCGCACGGCTCTCTTATTGTCCCCAGTTTTTATTCCAAGTCAGTGCAAGCGTCTGAATTATTGAAGAATCAGTATTCATTGCCTGGTGGCTTTGGATGTGTTACGGGTCTTCTTCAGAAAAACAAAAAACAAAAAACAAAAAACATGTCTTGGTGTGCAGTTTTGCGCCAGACTATAATTTAGAGACCATGAAAACGAAGTCCAACATTTATATAAAAAACGAGCGCTGTTTTGTCCCAAAGGAAATGGCTCTGGCGTATTGTAGACACTTCTGTTTACTTCCATGTAATAGACAGCCAATTCCGAGCAGAAGAAAAATGCTGTGCAGACAGAGAATTGCACCACAGAAATGCTTTTCCGTCCACTTACCTGAAAATAATGCTAGCATCTCCAGTCACTTCCTCTCCTCCACGCATCCACTTGCGTTCAAAACAGCATTTTTTAGATTTTTACTTCAAATCATTCTCAAGGAAAAAGACTCTTATTCTAGTGTATTTTGAAAGGAAATTTACTTCTGGTCAGTGGCGCAAGTGTGAGGATGTGGACGGTTTAGATCCGAGGCCACGCCGAGTCAGAGATCGTGAAGGCAACGGTTGCTGCTGCGTGAGGAAGGCGGTCCACACCCGCAAAACGCCCAAACTTGGGATTGGAGAGAGGAAAAGATCACTGTGCTGGGTGTTTTTCTCAACATTACGTTGAATGACTTCTCTGATTTCTTTTTGTTGGATTGATTCTTTTTCCCTGGGAGGTGGTTGTTTGCTTTGGGGTTTTAAATGTTTGTTTGTTTGTTTGTTTGTTTAATTAATTTTGAGAGAGAGAGAGAGACTGCATGCATGTGCACACGAGCAGGGGAGGAACAGAGAGAGCGAGGGAGAGAGAGAATCTCAAGCAGGCTTCATGCTGTCAGTGCAGAGCCTGACGTTGGACTCAATCCCGTGAACCGTGAGATCATGACCTGAGCCGCCATCAAGAATTGGATGCTCAACTGACTGAACCACCCAGGTGCTCCTGATTCTGTTTTAATCGCCGAACTGGAATGATGTTACTTAGGTTCATTCATTCATTCATTCATTCATTCATCATTTTCTTGTTTTAATCATTTGTGATTTCCCAGTTCCTCTGCCAGACCCCGAGAAGATGGTATAAGGTTGCCAAAGGCTTCCTGGTGTGCCCTGTCCCATCACACAGGCCACCGAGCAAGGTGCGTGCCACAAAGCGTCCCCCGATCTCTGTGCCTGACCGAGTTATGCTCCTGTGCCCAGCCTGAAGGTCTTTATGCCAGAAGCAAATTAACTCGCTTTCTTTGGTTGGGTTTTGTTTTTCCACACAAAGATGGTAGACTTCTCAGCCGTAGTGAAGCTCCAACTTGTGATATAATAGAAAGTGTTTCTACCAGAGGCCAGGTTTTGTTTCAATTACCTTTTCATTTTAGGACAGTTTTAGATTTCGGAGGAAAGAATGAAACGGCACAGAGATTCCCCGTATGCCCCACGCTCAGTTGTCTTTGTTGTTAACACGGTTCCACAGCCCCACGCACCTGCCGCAGTTAACAAGCCAATGCCAACACGTTATTGTTAGCCAGAGCCCATAGTTTTTTCATACTTCCTTAATTTGTTCTTGAAGCCCTTTTTCCTGTTTTAGGAAAATCACACTGCATTTGGCTGTCACATCGCTGTCGCTTCCTGAGAATTTCGCAGACATTCCTGTTTCTGATGACCTTGACAGATTCGAGGGGTCCTAGATGAGTATTTCATAGAATGTCCCATAACTGCAATTTATCTGACACTCTTGTCATGATGGGATTAGGGTTATGGCTTCTGGAGAGGGAGGTACAAGGAAGCAATGTTCCCTTCTCGTCACGTCATATCTAGAGTGTGTGCTCGACATGACCTTCCGCTGTTGCTGTTGCCCTCACTACCTCCCTGAGGTTGTGTCTGTAGACTGGCTTCTTGCTCCCCATCCTTACTGCACTCCTTGGAAGGCAGTCCCTGTGCTCATGGGGCTGGGTTTTAATCTTAGTCCTGGAAACTGTTCCCTGTCAAATATTTCAAACTCTTTTGAGTCTAGTCTTCCCATCTGCAAAACGGACATGTCTGGTCTGAAGAGTGGTTCTAAAGATGGGAAGTTACTTATTTAGAGCCTGGGAAGCAGCCCTTGGAGTATCGCCTGGTACGTACGTAGTTTCGTAATCAGTAATTCCCCTAACTGACTTCCGGGCAGTAAGGTGTCATAGGCGCATAGAAACCCATCTCTCATTTTCTACGAAAATAGCCTAACTGCAAATGTTCCGATGCCATGCTAAGTAACACTTATTTATTGATAAGTTGTTTGTTTTTTTCATATACTTTCATGTATTTGGGTAAAGAAGATGTGTATGCATTGTACACTCTGGTTCCACTTCACTGGTTCATCATGCAAGCGGTCAATACTTGGAGTTTTATTCTTACTCCGCTGCCAATGTGAGATAATCCGACAAGGGCCACACGTGTCCCAGGTGCTCCGTATTTCTCAGAACAGCTTGTGACATAAGCGATGTTTCTTCCATTTATACACGGACTTAGGATCACAGAGGAAGTAACTGGTTCAAGGTTGTAAAGTTAGCAAGTGGGAGACATACCTTTGATCACACGTTCCCCTGAGCTTACTGCACAGAGCGTCACACCACGTCACGTAACCCGTGGTTTGCTGTTAGGTGAGCTCATCCACTTCGTGCCTCTGATCATCTCGCCATCCAGGATGCTGTCCTTAGGCACTGAGACTCTGGCTGGAGTAGGCTGGGGGTTTCTCCATAGAGGAAACACTTGCTTTACTTTTCTCCCGTTGGCTTTGGCTAAGACTGAAAAATACCCCTCAGACACTCTCCTAAACTTTATGTTTGGAACACTGAAATATCACGTTGAGAACAAGCAGAAAACTAGCCTGGTCTATTTTTTTCAGAGCAGTAACAGCACAGAAAGATGTCTACGAATGTATTATTGGCATTTGGTCTTGTGCTTTTATACTTTTATTTTAGTTTTTAAGATAAAGAGAAAATAATTGTTATATCAAAATAATAATTAATAAAAGATTTGTGATCTTTATGAAAATAGAATATGAGAAAATAATACCAGTAAGCCTTCCCCAAACGTTGCTTAATAGATTCGATAAATACAGACATCGATTTGACCAGATACCTGTTTCTAGAAATAAAACCACAAAGGATAAAACTTCATCACTAAATGGATCTGCTGTCACGTTGCATTAGACTACGATCGTAGTGTGATGTAACCTCTAGCAAAGCGATATAATAACACGTAAAGCTTGCTTGCGTATTTTATTGGACAATTATTTAAGCCTACGTCCATCTTATTAACGGCTTAGTGTTGTTTGAAAAGCATCTCAGGATAATTATGTTGTCCTTTCCCATATGTATTGGCAACGGGACTATTATAATAAAATATCATGAAGAAAACATCTGTCTTAAATGTCAGTTGCTCAGAGACACACAACGATGTAAAGTCGCCGTATCAATTAATGAAAACCCGGCCGTATTGTGCTAAGACTCAGACCAGAAGAAGTGAAGTAGAGAAGTGAGGCTGCGCAGTTATTTAGGTAGACATTTGACACCGAGGCAGAAATTGGAGGCACTGCCGTAGCCCCGTTAGAGAAGCTACTGTCTCTGTTCACCGGAGCCAAGATTTTCCTCCCTTGTCTAAAACAACGCTCCTTAGACAGTATGTTCCACGGCCAGGTTTAAACGTCAGAACCAGGAGAGCTTGGCGGGACCTTGTGCGAGCGGGGATGTGCGTATGGAGGTATGTCAGGCCAGGGCAGGACGGAAGGACTCACCGCGGCGAGGCTGGGAGTGTAGGGTTAGGACATGGATCTGTGCCGAGAGCACCTGCTGGAAGAAATGGTCAAAAGCAAGCTCATGAGTCTGAGCCAAGCCATTGAGATGCTTTCGTGGCACACCTGCGAATGAGTATTGCGTTCCATTTTCAGCGCGGAGTAGTAGCTGGGCACAGACATCGCAGGTTTTGGGTACCCTTTCACCAGCGGGTGGACACTTATGTAGTCCCCACTTTTTGCCGATTATGAAGGATCCTGCTAGGGTTTGTGTAACGAGTCTCTGGGTGGATGCGTGTTTTCATTCAGTAGATTCCTGAAGTGGACTTGTTGTGACACACGTCGACATTACGCTTAACTTATTAAGAAACTGATTCCAGAGTGGCTACATTATTTTACGTTCCACCAGAAATGTTTGAGACATTCAGTCTCTGCCTGCGAAAACTTGCTATTGTCTGACTTTTTATTTATTTATTTATTTCCTTATTTCCTTATTTCCTTATTTATTTATACTTCAGAAAGAGACAGAGAGAGAACATTAGCAGGGACAGGAGCAGAGAAAGAAAAATCAATTTTTTTTTAATTTTTAATGTTCATTTATTTTTGAGAGAGATAGAGAGACAAAGTGCGAGCAGGGGAGGGGCAGAGAGAGAGCGAGACCCAGAATCCGAAGCAGACTCCAGGCTCTGAGCCGTCAGCACGGAGCCCGACGGGGGGCTTGAACTCATGGACCTCAAGTTTATGACCTGAACCAAAGCCGGCCGCTTAACCGACGGAACTACCCGAGGATTTCCGCGGGAGAGCTCCCATTGTTCACGGTTAATCGTCCGTGGCTACTTCCTGCTCTGCGTGCTGTCCCCGCTCTACCCATAGTCCACAGACACAACTAAATCTACGTACCTGCTTCCTGGGGGAGTTACGGTGACCTCGCTCGCACCTGCTGGCATGCGGCCCCCGGGGGCACCTGGAAGGGAAGAGAACCAGGCGCTGGGGTCCGGTGGAGGAGTAACTTCCTGAAGACCCGCTGGAGGGCTGCGGTAGGAGGGCCAGGAAGACAGGTGCTTTCATATTTTAATGGTCTGTTTTGCTTCTTCTCACTTTTTCTTTGCTCTCGAATTCTAGAACAGAAAGAAATAGTTTCTTCAAACGTCTCTCTTCTCCCAGGCTAACCCTGGCGGAAAAGAAATACATGGAGTTATACCATTTGGCCCATTAGCTGGCGGGTCCCGTGGAATGGCTGCAACAAATGCCTTCTGAAGTCCCAGTGACTGCACCGAATCGGATTTAAATCGAATTTCCTTTTTGAAAGAAATGCGCCCGAGTAGATCAAATTGCTGACTTTTTAGACTTAAAGGAGCTGAGTTCTCGTCTCTCAGCTGGAGTCGTCGATGGCAACGGAGACGGGCGCCACCGCCTGGGAGCCTTCCGGGTGCCCCAGGGATGTGCAGGGCCTGAGCGTGGCCGGAGAACCCACACGCATGCCCTTTCAAACACATAGACCGCTTTTCTACCAGCTGTGGTTCTTAATGCAGCATCTGGACAGAGTCCTGTTGGGTGAGCCAGGCAGGGAAAACTCGCACGGACTCTGATCGATGATGCGAGGCCACGACCCGTGTGGATCGCGGTGCTTCTCAGATCTCGAGTGTGTGCGGCACACCTGGGGTTCTTGTTAAAACGCAGATACCCGTCAGTAGGTCTGGCACGCGTGGCCTGCGAGTTTACTACATTTCTAGTAAGTTCTTAGCGGATGTGAATGCCGCTGATCTGCTGACAACACCCTCTGCGAGTGACGCGCATCTAAAATCCTACTCGGGGTTTGGACAGCTATTCATCCATGAAAACCAGTATCCAGAAGGTTAAGAAAATCCATGCTGCAGAGTTTCGGTAACTCCCGGTCGGTGAAACGATGCGTATTTACAATTTGCTGCAAAGTTACCCTGACAAGTTAAGCTACTTTTTCATCGAATGCAGTGATGAATTTCTTTAAAGGCCGGTGGAGGGGGTAAGTTCTTAGATATAAGGAAATGCACTAGTCAAGAAAGACATTTGGAAATTTCATTTATGCTGAAAAATAGAAATAATAAAATATTTGCAATTTTTTTCCATGTCTTAGCCATACTCACTATATTAATAACATGGTTCTATTCTAATAAACAACTGAAAATACCCCTCTGATAAAGGAATAACCGATCTGAGGATCATGGTGCTATGGAAACAATGAGAAAATTGGACGAAAGGTGTAAAAGACACGTTTTTAGGTACCGGACCACATGCAGAGCTAAACCGTAATTCCTGAGATAAGGGAAATTAATGACGCGAGTCAAACAATTGTCCCAGCTTTCTGTCCACGGGACATTTCTGGGCAGTGCTTCAGGAGTGAGGAATCCCAGCAGAGACCCAGTGTCTCGTGGAGACAAAATTAAGAGATCAGGAAGGCTGTAGGAAATTGGCATTTGCAGGACAAATATCAAAGAAAGCAGAGTTACAATAAAAGGGACTCCATCCATTTGTGTAAGGTTCTCACAGAGTGTTGAGCTGAGCACGGACCTGGTCACATGGCCAGAATAACACGTGAGAGTGTGCATGGGGAGATATTAGAGTTCATGACAGCCAAACCCAGGGACTGTGTTGAGTACAAAAGGTAGTCATACAGATTCCAGAATAGCCTGGAGAAAAAAGCTTTTCTGTACCTTATCGAACAAACCTTAAAATCAAAACTGAAAGAATTAAGCTGATCTGAAAGGAACTTCAAAATGACTTGAAAACTCCTCAAAGGAAGACAATAGAATTGAAACATTCAGTTCTGCGACATCCAAAATCTCTGGAAGACAGTAAAAATACAAAAAATTGCAAAAAATAACACTAAAAATAAAAACCCCCGCAAAAAGTGACTGATGACTTGATAAAAACCAGTCAATAGAACCAAACACAGAAGTAAAAGACATGATGACGTTATCAGACATTCCTTTAAAATACCTACTATATATGAGTTTATGGATTTTTAGAAAATGAATGTCAGGAGAGAAAAATGGAGGCTAAAAAATTAATGGCACTTAGTCGAAAAATGTAATATTTGAAATGAAACATACACCAAATAAAATCAATTACGGGGTAGATACCATAGAAGAAAGAATAAGTGAAGTCGAATCATAGCAATAAAAGTTAATCAAAGTGAAGAAACAGGGGAAAATGGCTGAAAAAAAAAAAAAAAAACCAAAACCTAAGTAAGTAGTAGAACAATATCAAAAGGTCTAACATATATTTAATTAGCACACAAAATGAAGAGAAAAGGGAAGATAGGGCAGAAAAAGGCTTTGAAGAAATAATGGTGAATAGTTTTTCAAATTTCATTAAAATGCTAAGCATCTAGATCCCAAAAGCAATTCAAATGGAAGCAGCATAAAAACAAAGAAAACATCAAGAAGATACATCATACTCAGATCGCTAAAAGTGAGTGATGAGGGGACAGTATTTAAGGCTGCCAGAAAAAACAAAACAAAACAAAACAAAACAAAGCAAAACATATATAGATCATATATACAAAAGTGTATATTGATTGCATCTAAGGAGAAAACTATAAGAACGGCCTTATATTTTTCAGCAAGAAAAAAAAAGAGGCAATAATAAACTTGTTCACACTAATTTTGAAGTGTTCAAAAAAATATGGCTGACAGTTTAGAATTCTATATCAAGTGATGATATCTTTCAAAAATTAAAGATGGAATATTTTTTTTTTTTTCACAAAATCAAGTTGGGATAATTTGTTACTACCAGACCTGTACTTTAGGGAATATTAAGGAAGGCCTTCAGGTACAGACGGAGGTGATACCCACGGAAGCACAGATGTACACGGAGGAGTGCGACAGCTTGCAAACAGAGGTGTATGTACTGATGCAAATGTATTTTTATACAAAAATATGAAATTATTTATCTCAGGTTTTATTTAAAAGCAAATAATTAATGGGGCACCAGGGTGGCTCAGAGAGTTAAGTGTCCGACTTCTGCTCAGGTCCTGATCTCACGGCTCATGGGTTTGAGCCCTGCATTGGGCTCTGTGCTGACAGCTCAGAGCCTGGAGCCTGCTTCGGATTCTGTCTCCCTCTCTCTCTCCCCCACTTGTTATCTCCCTCTCTCTCTCGAAATGAATAGAAGTTAAAAAATAAATAAATAATTAACTTGTAAAAACAAAAGGACCTCAATATGTTTGGAGGTTTATAATATTATGTAGAAGTAAAAGATTTGTAAAAAACGGCATGATATTTGAGGAGGGAACGATATTTATTGCCAGGAGGTTTTGAACTTATATTTGAAGTGGTATCATCTAACTTGAAGGTATAATATTATAAATTAAACGTACATTTTAAAGACCCAAAATCAATGACTAAAAATGTAAAACACAGAGTTTTAGCTCTTACACAATATAGTGCAGGTGAAACGGAGATAAAAAATAAATAATGAAAAACTCCTTAAAAACAAATTATCTACAATAATGCAAAAATAAGAAAAGAAAAGGAAAACAAGAACATATGGGAGATACAGAGAATAAATACGACGGGGGCTTTAAATGCAAATATATAAAAATTACATTAAGTATCAATAATCTAAACTGAAAACAGAGATCATCAGACTGGAAGGAAAAGGGTGATCCAAATATGGGCTGTCTACAACAAACTCTCACAGGAAACACACAGGTGCATTAAAAGTAAAAAGAGAAAAAAAAATAAAATAAAAAGATACGTCATGCAAACCCTAGTCTTAAGAAATCTGGAATGATTAAGGTCTGAGTAAACAGGTTTCAGAACGAGAACTGTCTCAGAGGATGAGAGGAACAGTTCCCACTGGAAAGAACTGAATAAATCACGACGACTTTGCGTTCTTAAATATATGTGACAGCAGAGATACAGAACGTGTGAAGTCAAAACTCACAGAAACGAAGGGACAAATAGAAAAAAATCACAATCATCATTAGGATTTCAATGGTCTTCTGTCAGTAATTTGTGAAACAGATAAATGGAAAATCTTTAAGGGTACCGAAGATCTGAAAACACTATCAACCAGCTTGACTCCATTAATATTTATAGAACAGGGAACCCCAAAACGGAAGAAGGCATTTTTTTCAGATATACATGGAAAACTCAACTAAGGTAGACTGTATACTAGGTCAGAAAAAAATTATTTCTAAATATCTAAAACTTGAATTCATATGGAGAGAATTTACTGATCATAATGACATTATATTAAAAAATCAATAACAAACAGATGTAAAAAAGTTCCCAAATCCTAGGGAATTAAGTACACAATCTCTGAATAATGCGTAAGATAAATATAGATATTGAAAAAAATAGAAAATATTTTGAGCTGAACT
>PITB01014391.1:0-47002 GCA_004024585.1 Paradoxurus hermaphroditus | reverse complement strand
CCTTCCCCCTGCCCTCAGTCCGCTCACACTCTCTCCAGCTCTGTGCAGCCGGTGGGGCTCCCCTCCGCTCTCGCCTCCTCCGGGGTCCTTGCCCAGCCCCCTCCGGCTTCGCCGAGCCCTCCCCTGCACACCCCCAGCCCCGGTCCTCTGCTTGCCCCTCGTGGGTCTGTAGTTCGTGGTGTCCCCTCCTCTCTGTATCCTGGCTCCCCAGCTGGCCCGTGAGCTCCCGGGGGGCTCCCCGGTGTGGTCTAGGCCCCGACACTAGAGTGACATCAGTCTCACACAGAGCTCAACACGCACACCTGTTGGTCGATAAAATAACGGGGCAATAGATACATTCCGATGGTGTTTAGCTCACTGGAATCCACTCCCTTTAAAGAGCAGGGCCAGGCCTGCCGCCTTCCCCCTCCCAGGCCTTCCTCCCTCACTGCAGGGACCCCCGCGGCTCCCACATCCACGAGACTAACAGAGGCTTCAGGCTTCAGCAAACAGGAGCCTCCCTGGGGTCTGGTTCCCCGGTGCCGACAGTAATGGACAGTCAGGTGAGCGCTAACTGGGCCAGGACCTACGGGGACGCTTTCATCAAACACAGAGAAGGACCTACAAACCGACCTCTCCTTTTCCCCCCCGTTCCCCTGCAGTCACCATCCACTGAGCTGCTCAGACATCCTGGCCAGGACCGTCCCTACCGTCCAGGTCTCCCAAATGCACGTCCCCACCCCTGCTACGAGTTGCCGAGCTTTGAGCTTCGATGAAGAACCTCGTGCCTTCTGTGTCCTAACATCTCTGTTCCCTGAAACCTGGGGTGCTCGGCCAGGGCTGATTTAGCAACCCCCTGCCTCCACCAGGGGCCATTTGGCAATCTGGAAACACTTTTGATTGTCCCTACTGGGGAGAGGAGTGTTACCGGCACTGAGTGGGTGGAAGCCAGGGCCGCTGGTAGCATCCTACCGTGCGCAGGACTGCACCCCCCCCCCAACAGAGAAAGATCCGACCCCAGGCATCGGGAGCCGCCCCCATGGCTTCTGTGCTACATTGAGGAAATGTATCACAAAGGGCGTCTTCCAGATGAGCTGTCTATTTGATTCCAACTGTGAGTCGACGCGTGCCATTTCTCCTTGCGGAGGGAAAGAGGCCACCAGCAACATCCCAGAGACGTTGAGGCACGAAGGGCTGGAGGGGCCTTCTAACCCGGAGACGAGGCAAAGGGCGTGCGGCACCCCCGGGAGATGAGCGCGAAGGGAAATGCCGGAGGTCCCCCAGTTTCTGGGAGCCCCCCGCCCCCGAAATTCAGAGCCCTCCGTCAAGCAGCTCGCAGGAAGTCTCCAGAGGAAAGGGTGATGAGAGACACGTAAAGAGAGCACTTTTCTTTCTAAACTTACGGGCGAGGGCAGAGGATTCTTTCAACGGAGCCAAACCGCACACGCCTCTGTTGGGCCCTGAAAAATGTGCCCGTCAACGGGACAAAATAGCACACGTGACTCGGCCTTTATGTCCCCGGCACCCCCGGCTTACCGAGTGAAACGCGAAGGCTTGTTTGTTTAGTGGAAATTCTCGAAGAATGGTTCTGCCTGTCGCAGCAGGTAGGACGTGTCGTTCCGTCGTGCCGGGGTTTTTCAACACAGGATTTCTCTGTTTGGCAAATATTTGAACAGATGGGGTGTGTGGCAGGCCCCTGTGACAGCAAGGTGCCCGAGCCGTTCCCAGCCTGACACGGGTCCAAACGCCCCCCGTCGTGGCCGGGTGTGTCTGTAGAACTTGGGGCACCCAGAGCTCTCGCCTCCTGCGTTACTTGTTCTCTGCTGGTCTCAGCTTGGCCAGCGTTTCCCCCCGACGGTTGATCGATCGTATCAGTGGGCGTTGCTTTCGGCTGCGAGTGATGGCAGTCCCGTCAAAGACGGGCTTACGATGTCAAGATGATTGATTAGGGCACGTGATAAGAAATGAGAAGTCGAAAGTTCCAGAGTTCTGGTGTGGCTCAGTGAGGTCCTGGAGGACTCTTTCCCTGCTTAGGTACTTGCAACGAGTTCGATTTTCATCCGGCAACTCATCACCTCATCACCTCACGGTCATGAGACGCGGTTCTGTGGCTGCAGATACGACAACGTCTCCAAAAGGAAAGAAAAGGTGATCGATGCCTACTGTGACCAACCAGCCCCCTTTGTCCACACTGAAGGGGGGGGCCTCCCCTGGATGCCTCAGGCAGATGCGGACAAGTCGGTCACCCTCTGGCCCCCTGTTGTTAGGGAAGGCTGTCTCCTCCAGGAGCCTCAGCGATTTCCACTTACGTCTTTTGGACCAGACCTAGGACGCACGCTCCACATTGGGCCAGTGACCAGGGATCTGCTGTCGTGATTCACCCCTTGGGGCCGAGGGGAGAGCGGGAAGGCCTCCCCTGGGCCCGCCCAACACGTGAACAGAGTTGGGGGTTTACTCGCCAGGTCGGAACATCAGCCAGAATGCTCATGGGAAATGGAATTTTCTAATTAACCAACAGAGCAAAGTCTTAAAGACCATTCATTCATTTGTATGTTGGGGGGGTGGGGGCAGGATTTGTCACACAGGTCACAGCACAAACACACTTTATGGGCCTGCGAACCCCCCGTGTCTCTCCCTGTCAGGCCTCGTCCCCAAGGCAGTACAGCTGGGCCATCTGCCTTGTCTCATCCCAGAGGGACGGTCCCACAGGGAGGTCAGCCCCGCGACGTTTCCCTGGAACCCCAAGGAAGACAGTTGCCTCCATTTAAAAAACAATTTTTTTAATATTTATTCATTTTTTTGAGAGACAGAGTGTGAGCAGGGGAGGGGCAGAGAGAGAGAGAGAGAGGGAGACACAGAATCGGAAGCAGGCTCCAGGCTCCAAGCTGTCAGCCCAGAGCCTGACCTGGGGCTGGAACTCACAAACTGTGAGATCACGACCTGAGCCGAAGTTGGACGCTTAACCGGCTGAGCCCTCCAGGCGCCCCAAAATTACAGTTTCACACACTCTCTTATCTGAACTTCAAAACAATCTTATGAGAGTACACATCGTCCCCCTCTGGCTTACTACATGTGCGACATCGCTGTATATATATATATATATATATATATCCATCCATCTGCCAGTGGACACTTGGGCTGCCTCTGGAACTTGGAATGTTTGGTATGTTTGTGGCAATTTTAAAACACAGCTGTAGTTTTTTCTACTCCTCCCTTTGTGGGGGTGGAGTGAGGGGGAAAGGAGGTTCCTCTGCTTGAAGCTGGGTGAGCTCTCTGACTGCCTCAACCGCCAGGATCCAGAGAAAGTGTGACTTCTGAGTTCGCAGGAAACACTTCTTCCTTGTTCACAGGGGACACTTGCTCTCGGAGCCCTGAGCGACCGCCTAGAGACAGGCCACAGAGATCGGGGCACCCCGGTCTACAGTCCAGCTATCCCTGCGGGGGCGCCAGACATCATAGTCCCTCCGGACTAGCCCGCCGGCTAGGTGACCGAGGACCTCCACCCAACAACGCCAGGTACGAGAGAAGTTACCCAGCCCAGCCCCGTCTGAATTTACGACTCACAGAACTGGGCGCTATGATAAAATGATGATTGTTTTAGGCCGTATAGTGTTGAGGTACTTTGTCACGCAGCGGTGGGTAACTGGTCCACTGAAGTACGATTACTTCCGTGTTGGTATTATTACTACCATTATCAGTATCAGTGTTAAAGGACTGCCAAGCAGGCGCTACTGCGCCTTCCTGACAGAGCAGGAACTAAAGGGATCGTTAGAAGGGTTCTCGGACGGGACCTCCGAGCATCACTAGTTTTCTGGGTTGGGCGTCCTTCCGACTGTCCGGCAGGACTTCTCTGCTGAGTCTTGCACAAACCGTTGCCGGCTGGTAAACTGCCCTTTGGGAAACCGCAGGAACATTCTTGTCAACCGTTTCCTCAAGACTCAACCTCCGGGAAGATTACTCATCTTATATGATCTGGCCCCGAAGAAACACGTCGAGCTGTGTGTAGAGTAAACACCACCACGCTGATGGTGATCGTTAGCAACACCGCAAACTGGGTCAAGTCTTTCCCAAAACAAGGACAGCAGAGGAGACGTGCAAGGACCTCCCTCTGAACACCGGAAAGAAGGGTCTCTCACCTGGGAGGAAGACTTGTTTTCTTTACCTCCGGTTCTTTCCCCGTCTTAGTTGGACGTCCCTGCAACGGACACAGGCTGCGCCATCGTGCCAGAAACGTGGTGCTACCTTTTCCGCGGTTGCTGTTGCCGTTCAGCTATGATGCGTGACTCCTTTTAATTATTCTTATTTTTTGTTTGAACGCTTTAAAAATCTTTTAAGTCTATGGGTCTGCTGACGGTCCACGGTGCCTTTGCTGCCACGGATCGAAACCAAGAGACCCGTGTAGAAAAACTTTATTGTACAAGTAGAAAATTACTTAATTTCACACTAGAAATGGATGCACGCTGCAACTTGAAACGTACTGTCCATGGATGTTCGTTTCTAATGTGGTGGCAGAAAAAAAAAAGTGGTGTCCCCAGTGCCTAGCGTTTGATATCATTCAGTTTCGTAAAACTCTACGGTGTAAAGAGATTTCGACACTGAACTGTGCAACGTGTGTTCTGTTGCATCGGATTGACCACCGGTACTTCTATAATGGTAGATGTTTGTGCCTTCAGACTTTTAAGCATTAAACATAAAATAATTTCTTAAAAAAGAACACGGCAACCCGCAAGCCCACCAGATACCAAACTAACAAGCACCCCCCCAACACACACTTTTTGAAGTAAAATAATATAAAATCTACATTCTTGGTTTCCCCTGAACACAGCAGAGGGGCCTTGGCGGGTCTGATCTCTGTAGGATCCCAGCCAAGGAGGAAAGACACCGGCGACCTTCCATGCTTTCTATCTGTCAAAGCAAAGGAAACAAACTCAGTGCTTTTAATCAATATTTAGGTAACACTCACCCAAAGCTGTACTGGGTGAAGTAAAATATAACCTTTCTCTCTTTTAACACCTTTTACTTGTTATTCAAATAGGAAGTTATTCTTCCAGAATTAGCTCTGTCTGTCAACCCAGCATTCCTGAGTGCCACATATAAACCTCTTGCCATATCCCACCTTCTCAATAACTTTCTCTTTAGCTTAGCTTTTCTTTATTTTTGACAACTCCCTGGGGTTGCCCGACCGGAGAAATCTTTAGGACTGGGGTAATATGGTTTTTACATTCAGGGCTACATTATTTTATTATTATTATTATTATTAGTGTTTTCAACTCAGAATAAGACAGTGGGACAAACCCACGCCAAATGCAGTCCGTATTTTATTAATGGTCCCACAGACCAACATTTATTTTAAGCCATAATGTTCCAACTTTCTTGTCTCCTTCATTGGTTTAAGAGGTACCGGGGTGTTCTCAGATGTGTTTTTGTTGGATCGGCATAGGGTATAGTGCTTTGGTGGGGAAGCGTGGGCTAAGTAGATGGGGGGTGAAAATTCACTGGATTCTATTTGCACAAAATTCCATGCACTCCTTCGACTGTCTCCTTATGAGCACCATGAATTGGTGAGGACGAACCGGTCCCCTTTTCACCGTTGATCATGGTTTATATCCCTTATCAATGGATGGATGTTCTGACTTTAGGCCATGGCTGAAAACACTCAGATTAGTTCCTTCTACATTCTGTCCTGGGTCCAACCCTGTGTCTTTCCTCTATGAACGGCCCTCCCTGTCATAGTCTAACCCTATCATTGGAGTGACATGAAATGAGGTCGTTTTGCGACTTCCCAATGGAATTCTATCCCTACAGCCGGGCAGGTCAGATATTTTCCTTCCTTGCCTGAGACAACATTGCACTGAGGGCCACAGGCTGGGTCTGACTAACCTGGCCTCAGAAGCCCTGGGGGCTGTCTACTTGCAGCATTCTGCTTGGGGTCCATCTAGTTTAAGCGGAAGCCGGGGGGTTAGAAATTGAGCTCTGGAAAGACAGAGCAAACAGATTGGTGGAAATCTTAACCTTGTTTTTTCCTTTTCTTTTTTTCAAATCTTTGTTTGTTTATTTATTTAGAGCCTGAGGGAGGGAAGAAAGGGCAGAGAGGGAGAGAGACAGGGTCTGAAGCAGGCTCTGCCTCATCAGCACAAAGCCTGATGCAGGGCTCGAACTCAGGAACCATGAGATCACGACCTGAGTTGAAATCAAGAGTCAGACACTTAACTGACCGAGCCACCCAGGCGCCTCCCTGTTTTTATCTTTTTTAAAAGTTTGCCAACCACTCTTTGCCTGTCTCAAAGACACAGCTAGTGATAGGTTCCCTTTTCTTTTCTTTAATTTTTAAAAAATAAATTTTTTTAATTTTTGAGAGAGACAGAGTGCAAGCAGGGGAGGGGCAGAGAAAGACAGAGACACAGAATCCGAAGCAGGCTCCAGGCTGACCTGTCAGCACACAGCCTGACGTGGGGCTCGAATCCACCAAATATGAGATCATGACCTGAGCCAAAGTTGGACGCGTAACCGACTGAGCCACCCAGAAGCCCCTGGGCTCTCTTGAACACCTATGCGGCCCAGGCTCTAACTTGCAGGCTCACTGTGATATTTTCCAGATCTAACTTTAAAGTATATGTGATTTATTGTACCCTGCCTTGATCCAGAAGGGGCTTAAGGCAGCCGACTGAAATATATAATCATGAAAATCTGATTCAACTTCTTATTTGGTTAAAGATGTTCTGCTGTAAATGGGGAAAAAAAAGTTTTGAAATCCTCTTTTTCATAATAAGGCGATTACCTTATTTTACAACAAACAGACGTTTCTTGTAAGTGAATACAGTTAAGTGTCTGTCCAAGAACTTCCTTTGACCTTGTAACTTACAGCTAATAGTGTTTTTGTTCCTTCCTCACCAGGAAATTTGATGTCATCATATAAATTATGCAGAAAAAATGTCTCGTATATGCAAAGCCGGACAGTCACGAGATTCGAATCCACTTGGAGGGTGCGCCTGCCCGTGGCACGGAGGGTCCTGTGCTCCGGCCACTCCGGGACGCCTCCATTTATGATTTCATTTTATTTCCTCCATCATTGAGGCACAGCACTTTCTAGTTTTTTCCTTCCGTTGGCCGCTCGAAACCCCATGTTTCTGTGATTTATTAAAATATTCAAATGTCACTCCTTTATTTCAAGTTTGTAAATGAACTTTGGGCTGTGTCTCGAGAGCAGAACTGAGTTTTCATATTCTCTGGCCAGGTCAGGCTTCGGTGGGACCCAATGGCAGTTTGCGGCCATGAGGTCAGTTTCTCTCGACTGGTCATTGCTATTTCCTGAAGTGCCTGCCGTGTCCCTTCCCATGTCCCCTCCCTAACAGCCCTCATCAATGGGCGGATTCTGGAGGAAGGAGGGGGGAAATCCTTCCATCTGTGTGGAAACACCACTTTCTTCCACTGTCTTCCTTGTGTGCGGGTGTGAGTGGGGCAGCTAACCCCCCAGGTCATCTGGGTTACAGGCCCCCAATTAGCTGTTCCCTGTTGGACAGGAGACACTGCTCACTGGTGTGCCTGTGTACAAACTCTGAAGTTAGGGGCTTTTACTTTTATTTTTATTTGTTTTTGTTTGTTTAGAAAAAGACTTCACAGTAAATTATGCAACAAAGTAGAGAAAGAGAATAAAACCATGGGGGGTACCTTCTTTGAAAGTCACTCCCGGGGCGCCTGGGTAGCTCGGTCGGTTAAGCATCCGACTCTAGATTTCGGCTCAGGTCATGATCTCTCGGTTTGTGAGTCCCATCCCCGCATCTGTCAGTGCAGAGCCTGCTTGGGATATTGTCTTCCTCTCTCTCTCTGCCCCTCCCCCACTTGCACTCTCTCTCTCTCTCTCTCTCTCTCTCTCTCTCTCTGTGTCTCAAAATAAATTAAACAACTTTGAATGAGAAAGGTCACTCCCCATGTTTCGAGCCTCGTGGGGCAGGGCACTGTGCTAAGCGACTTTCACACACAGGATCTCCCTGTGGAGGGGACACCGTCACCCCCATTTTCCAGATGAGGAAGCCGAGACTCAGACAAGACAGGATGCTCTAAGGATGTGCCTGGGATTTGTTTTAATCCTGTATGGTAAAGACACACAAACACAGAAGTAGTTGTCCTGAGGGGAGGAGGCACAGAATGGCAGGGAGGGCCACATGGGGAAGCACAGGGTCGGTCAGGAGGCAGAGAGCAGGAAAGGGGAATCGTGTGGGAAAGGATGGCAAGGCGGAATAAACAGTTTAGGATTAGCGAGTGTAAATAGTTAAGGCAGGCTCTGGGATATAGGACTGTCCCCTGGTGTCTGGGACCCGGCCATGTAGTGACATAGGGCAGGGGGAGGATTGGCATAGCATCTGAGAGCCAAACATAGGATGTGGTTGAGGTGCGGGCTCTAGATCGATAGGCTTGTAATCAAAGACATGCTTGCAGGGGAATCGTTTACTGCCTCTAGGAACGAGCTACCCCTGGAAGGGGCAGTTTCTCCAGGTTCAAGGCCCCAAACGCCAGACCATCGGAATACAGAAAATACTACACCGGTGTATGCAGGTAGTGAGGGGCAAAGCCGGGGTTCAGACCAGACCGCTCAGCCCCAGTCCTTCGTAGATTTCAACCTGTGAAATGTTTCTTTCCCCCACCGCCCACGGCTAGCTAAGGGGGGCACAGGAGCTGAATGGGGCGCGTGTCCTACTCTTGGAAGCTCATTTTTGTTAGTAAAAGACAGAGGCTCACATACAAGGTTAGGATAACGCTCCCCCGGAAGTCACCAAAGCTTGGTGGGATGGGATTGTCAATGTCTCAGGGACATTTACATTTGCAAGGAAGCTTGTGATTCATGAATTCTTTAAAAAAACTTTTTTGGGGGGCGCCCGGGTGGCTCAGTTGGTTGAGCATCTGACTTCGGCTCAGGTCATGATCTCGAGGTTTGTGAGTTCGAGCCCCACATCGGGCTCTGTGCTGACAGCTCAGAGCCTGGAGCTTGCTTCAGATTCTGTGGCTCCCCATTCTCTCAGTCCTTCCCCACTCATGCTCTGTCTCTCTCTCTGTCTCTCAATAAGAAAAATAAATAAATAAATAAATAAATTTTTTTATTGAGGTGTAATTGACATACACCATTGTCTTAGTTCCGGATGTGTAACATGATGATTTTCGCTATTTGTATATAACGCAAAATGATCATGGCAAGTCTAGCCAACATCCTTCACCATTGTAATTAACAAAATTCTTTTCTTGTGATGAAAACTTTTGAGATTTACTCTCTTAGCAACTTTCAAATATGCAGTACAGTAGTATTAGCTACAGTTGTTATGCATGCATTACATCCTATGACTTGCTTATTTTATAACTAGAAATTTGTGTCTTTTGACACTCATTTTGCCCACTCTCCACCCCCACCTCTGGCAACTACCAGTCTGTTCTCTGTTATCTATGAGCTTGGTAGGGTGCTTTGTTTTGTTTTGTTCTTTAGATTCCACATAAGCAAGACCATATTTGTCTTTCTCTGCCCAACTTATTTCACTTAGCATAATACACTCTAGCTCCATCCACGTTGCTGCAAATGGCAAGATTTCATTTCTTTTTGATGTCTGAGTGCGATCCCATTGTGTATGTATATACCACATCTTCTTTATCCATTCATCCATCCATGGACACTTAGATTGTTCCATATCTTGGTTATTGTAAATAAGAGTGCAATTAACATGGGGGTGCCGTGTTGTTTTGAGCTTTTATTTTACTTTATTTTATTTTATTTTTTGAGGAACCTCCATATTGTTTTCTACCATGGCTGCGTGATTCATCTTTTCTATAAATTAACAATTCACGTCTGCTTTCCTTCTTCGGACCCACCTTGCGCCTGTGGGCTGGGGAGAATCAAGTGTACTAAGAAGAACGCATCTGTTTAGGCAATGTTTATGTGCACACCTGTGAGATTTCTGAAGCCATCAGAGCTCAAGGTCCCGAGAGGCAGGGAGAACCATCGGCCTCCGTGTCCTCTGTGGCATCCTCCACGTGCAGACCCAGTGTCCCCCATGACCAATACTGGGTTCATGGAATTTTGTACGGCAAGCAAGAAGCAGGGGAGAGGCGTATGGAGAGAAACAAATGAGCGTGGTCGATCCAGATTGGCCCAGCCCAGTAGGAACAGGATGCACACCACAGACGTCATTTTAAAAAGCCACCTTAAGAAGATAAAAAAGAAACCGGTGCAATTGATTTTAATAACCTAGTCTATATAACACCCTAAATGTTATCATTTCAACACACAATCATTATAAAAATTATTTATGAGACATCTTACATAACCCTCTTTCTTACAAAGTCCCTGAAATCTGTATGTATTTTATAGCTATGGCATATCTTGACTTCCACTAGCCACATTGTAAGCGCTCACATTTCACATTTCGTGTGGCTGGTGCTTACCATCCCGGATGGCACAGCTACACGTGAGCAAGACCCAGGCCATTTGTTCTCTTGCTTTCCACGGCGGGAAAGGGAAGGATCATTGTCCATCTGGACATCCAGTACTTATGGAAGACTGTGGGCTGAGAGGAGCGTTTGAACAGGGAGGAACAGAAGAGCAAAATATATTAAAGAGGCACAAAGAGCAGGCAGGGGAAGTGTAGAAAAGGAAATAGGACGTGGAAACACTCCATTCCTCGCATTTGTCTGCTGTATAAGCATGGTGCCAAGTAAGCAAGCTTTTAAGTAAGCTCCAGGCCCAACATGGGGCTTGAACTCACAACCCTGAGATCGAGAGTCGCATGCTCTTTCGACTGAGCCAGCCAGGCACCCCCAGAGTGCCAAGCTGTTAAGACACATCATTTCATGGAGTTCTTGGAACCCGATTTTTGTCATCCAAGGAAACTAAGGCCATGGTACAGCTCCAGCTCACAGCTAGAAACTCATGATTATAGGATTCAAACCGACTCTTATGATTACAGTATAGCCCCCAAAGTTTCAGTAACATGCCACGGACATCAATTACGTTTGGGCCAAGGTGGAAAATTTTCTGCAGGAAAGATTTATGCGTAAGTTAACATGAATCCGAAAGCAACTGGCTCTGCATGGTTTGCACCCCAATGTCAACCAGAAAAACTAGGCAGAATGACCTCCTCATCATGACAAGAGGCCAGCAAGGCATCACTCACAGGCAACTGTAGGCATCTTTTTGGATAAAAGGCCCCCCCCTTTTTTTTCAGAATGGAAATATCTATATTGTTTTGTTTTAAGAAAGTGTGCATTCATTATACAATGTCCAAAAACATGAAAAGAAGAGCCTCTGTAATTCTCCCCACTCTGTAAGAATCACTGTAGATGGTTGTGCGTAATTAGAATAAACAGAATCCGTGAGATGTATAACATCGTGCACCTGCCTTTGTCACTATGCGTCACCTCTCAGATCTATGTTTCCATGGCAACACCCTTCCCAAGCAGTTTATCCTTTTTTTTTTTTTTTTTTTAGGTTTGTAGAGTGTTCCATCAATGAATGGACCCCAATGAATGCCTCAAAGAGGGGCATGCAGGTTGTTTTCAGTGTCACAATATATAAACAACCCTGCAAAGGGCATTTCCCAAATATCCACACATCTCCATGTTTCTCAAAGTATTTCATCAGGACAAATTTATAGGGCAGGTTTTAAAACGCCAGTATCACCATGCATATCATGCTGGGCCACACACTGAGGGTAAAAAATCCACATCACAGTAACGATACGACCTGCCTTCTTGGGTTTTGTCTGTGGCCATCACTGGAGCACCCCCACGCCGCGTTGAAGTGCCCCCCTAGACTCTACACCTGGGGACCATGACATGGACTTTTAGGCCACCCTGAAGCTTCTTCCATCTTCTTCTCACCTTCCCTATGCCCATCTTACGAGATGTCAACAGCCCAGGGTCCCGTGCTGAGTCCCCACCTCCCATCTCTGGAACTGCAGGCCTCTGGGCTGGTGGAGTAATGGCAGTCATTCCCCAGATCTGTCACACACAGTCCAAGCTCAGCACTTCTCCGGATCCCGCGGTCCCTGTTCCTATACCAGAGCATAGGCAAGCTGGAAGGTTCCAGAACCCTCACTCCAGGGCACTATTTATTATTCTAGGCTGGACGAAAGGTCTCCTGGCTTTTAACTTTGAATAGGTTCTCTCCTAGGGGGCCTCTCAGGCCCCCAGACCACTAGCCTCCTGGCTCAGGTGCTCATAGGCCCTGGAAATGCCCGAACACGTCAAAATCCTAAAGTGAGTGGGCTTAGGTTCTTGTTGTGTCTCCGCCCCAGGCTGTTGATGCTCAGTGTCTAAGGAGGCAACAGGGCCACTTGGAGATTTTGTGGGAGGACTATTATGGGCATCCCCTCCCCCCTGTGCAGGTGGCTGATGAGGTTGGGGAGACTGGAGGAGGCGACTCGAGATGGGGTCCATGTGCATTTAAGAATGTTGGAGCTGCAGAACCAGAGGGGGCCGGAGCGGGTGCGGCAGTCGGTGTTGCCGCCTAACAAGCAGTCCTGAACTCTCAGGGGCTACGACAGCAAAGACATCTTCCTCACTGTGTAATGGGGTCCACTGGGCTGCGGCGGCCCTGCTCCAGCCATCTTTTCGCTCCAGGATACCGGCCCAGGAAGCAGCACTATCCTGGCTCGGAAGGTAAGGAAAAGAGCAGGAGAGCTGGCGGGAGCTTCCCCACGGCTTCCTAGACAGAGCTTTTCCTCACACGTGGCTTAAGTCATGCACGCGTGTTCCGTGGGCCAAAGCATACCCCATGGAGAAGCCCAAAGCAATGGGGCAGGGGCGCCTAATACCTTCACGGGGGAGGGAAGAACGAATAATTGGGAACACCAACTCTAGCTACCACACGCGGCACATCCCTAATCTGTGATACACCTGGAGAAACCGAGGCCCAGTGAGGGAAAGTGGCTTGATCAAGGCCCACAAACCAGAACCGGGACGACCACCGGATCTCCCGGCAACCAACCCAGGGCTCTTAATCCTGCTCCAGAGCTTCCCAAAAGGAGTTCCAAGACATATTATTGAAGATCTGTGGTATAGGACACCTCAGAGCCTCTGATGATGCCATTGAAATTTGTGGCTTTGCGCATCGGGGAAGTGGGCTCCAGCCTTTCTCGACCTCTTTGACCACAAAACCCCCGAATCAGCTGAGGAGCAGCCTGTGGCTCTGGGCCCCCTGGGAACGCACTTTGGGAAACGCAGCGGCCCCCCCCCCAGCCAATCACAGAGACTGTCGCTCACCATCGGGAACGTGAAACTTGAAGTTTTATGTTGCTATGAGAAACGTTTTAAAATAACACAACCTCCCTATAAATTCTTCACAGCTTAGAAATAGACACGGCTTTCATCTTTAGAAAGTTCGCGTTACTTTGTGAGGCCATCATTAATTTTGATTATTTTTTCCACTTCCATTTCTTTCTCAGTTTCAGCCGAAAATGCCGTAAATGCAGTGAACCAGATATTCATAAAGTCCTGGGTGGATGACTCACGGGGATCTGGACAGTGTGCTTGCCTCTCCACCGCGAGCCCTCTCCTCTTCTTTTCTTTGACAAAGACAACAAGTGCTACGTATCATGCCTCCGCCGTAAATCTGTCTTAACACAACAAAAACCTGCGTTCTGGTCTGATCACGGCAACACACCGTGTCGTCCTCAAGACGTCTCAAAGGGTCACACGTGGCCTGGGCTCGGGGCCGTGGAACTGTGGGAAAAAGGCAAGGAAGATTAGATCATCTCAGATTATGAGGGTATTTTTTCCGCATCGATTCTTTTGATCTGTAACAGATGCGAAATCAAAATACACTTTATACAATTTTTTCCCTCCAACTCTTCAAAAAGTAAAATTCTATTCAAATGGCTCAAAAACACAACTGGGGACGTACTCCGGTCACCCTTCACCGGAATTTTCTGACGTGCTGGAATAGATCATAAGCGGGCGGGGAGGGGGCGCGCCTTCCCCAGGGCTCTCAGAGGGTCCCACAGATCACAGGCTCCTGGTCTGGAACGGCTCACTTAGAGCCTGACTCCTCTCAGGAATGTCCCTGCAGGTCTCCGCAGACCGTGGGGAAAGACCCCGTCCTTGGGTTTCCCGTCCAAAACTGTCCTTTATACTGCGCTACGATTCCCATCTTTTGGGGAAGGGCGAGATGAGCCGAATCCCTCCGATCCGCGACCACCCCTTCAAATAGTTCAAGCCCGTCCCCTTCTCCCAATCTCTCTCTCAAACGCTTGCCCTTCCTGGGCTGCTTCCGGCGTCGATGTTTCTGAGGCCCTTCAGCTGCTGGAGACAGCTATCGGCCTCAAGGAGCTCCGCGTGGCCATGACACCAACACCAGCAGCTGCAGCCTGGGAGGAGGGGACAAGCGGAGGGCAGGTGGCCTCACGGCCGCGCGTGGTTGGAGGGTCTTCATTGCATCACGTGTCCCCACATTACTAGGATGCAGCCTTTTTTTTTAAATTTTTTTACGTTTATTTATTTCTGAGAGAGAGAGAGAGACAGAGCACGTGAGTGGGGGAGGGGCGGAGAGAGAGAAAGACGCAGAGGATCCCAAGCAGGCTCCTTGCTGTGGGGCGCAGAGCCCGGTGCGGGGCTCGATCTCACAAACTGTGAGATCATGACTGGAGCCGAAATCAAGAGTCCGACGCTTATCTGGATGAGCCACCCAGGCGCCCCAGAGATGTGGCCTCTCTACCAGGGGCCACACTCTGAGAATTTGGGCCTCTTCGTTGCTGCAGTTCCTCTGGTTAATAGACCACCAGTGTGTGTGTGTGTGTGTGTGTGTGTGTGTGTGTGTGTGTGTGTGTTATAGTATGTATTATATATTATACACACATACCATTGAAGTCATATTCATAGATTCACATAATCCTATTACGGTTCCAGGATGAAGTGGTTTGTCATTTTTATTAGTTGTCTACACTAAATCCAAGATTTTAGCTCGTTTTCCGGATAGCATTGAAAATATACTGAAAATTCAGAACTTTTAGCTACGGTGTCAGAAGCAAAGCTCAGCCCGATTTCTGTTTTGCCAGGTCACAGACTCCTGCAGATAACAGAGGGGGGGGGTCTTTTCCCCTCAGTGTCGCCTTCCTGTCCCGTCCAGTGCCACTTCGGTGAAAGGCTGAGAGAAAGAATAAAAAGAGGTTGCAGAAGAGAGTCGATCAGCGCTCCCCGCGCTCCGCCCGGGTCTGTTCTGGGGAACCTGGAGGGTTTCCATTCTGTGAGCCCAGAGGCCTGGCATTCCCACGTCCACACCTGAGTGAGCTGGAGGCCTCTGCTCACCGCTGGGGCCCGTCCACCTCCGGGCCTCCTAGGGAAACAGCGAGCCCTTGTTTCGGGAAAGGAGAAAAGAACATTTGAATGAGTGCGTACGCACCCTCAGCCTCCTGTGCCCACGGTCTCATCCTTAAGGACACATCCAGAGAGCAGTATGCAGTTGTGTTGGGGGTCCCACGGAGGGCACGCACCTCAGGCCGCAGCCCCCCTTGCCCACCCTGCCACTGTAGGCACCGACCGCAGATCCCCGGGGTGCACCCTTCTCCTGAAATCGGGCTCCACTGGGCAGGACTGCAGGGTGTTTTGAAGGCAGCGAGTGTAAGCCATTTGCTTTTTCTCACTGCTGGAGGGAAGCAGCCACCGGCCACCAGCCACTTAGCTGACTTGCTGGAAATCACGAAATGCCAAAATACCATACAGATCACCATCATGGGTGCGGCTTTGTCAGGAGAACCCTGAACGCCCCCCCCCACTCCAAGGCGATGCCCAGGGTGCCACAAACCCTCCTCCCCCCAGCACATCCACTCTGTTTTGGTAACAGCAAAGGGGGTGTAAAGCAAACAGGGTGTGCGCGGCGTGTATTTTCCTAACAGGGCAGTAAGAAAATACTTGCTACCTGCGATATTTCTGTAAGTCAGTGAAGCAAGCAGTTCCACATGTGGGTTGCATTATCCTCAGAGTCGAGCCTGGCTTGCTAACACACACTAAACAGGCGTCTGCAGGAAGGTGAGTTTAATAGAAGCTGCAACTTTCGCCAGCGCGTAGATGCAATAAAGATGCAAACATCTCGAGTGGGTCAGAACAGGCTAATTGCTGAGTGCCAACATCCCAAAATGAGGGTTGCCCCAAAAATGGTAACCCTGCCAGCATCCGCTTGGACCAGCCTGGGATGAAGCTTCGGGGATAGCAACACACATGTGCATGGGGAGGTTCTGAAGCTTCACTCCTGAGGAATGCTTCATGCAGCTTAGGACGCCCCCACCATCTCCCGGGCCACGCCACAGTCTCGGGTCCCGAATGGATTTATGCCCTGTCCCTCCCTGGCACTCACCTATCTGGACCCCATTAGTTTGGCCCCGGAAGGGATGCTTCAATGTGTTTGTGTTTATGGTTATGCCCTGAGATTTAATTGAGGTCATTACAAGAAGCAGCTGGATGAAGATTGCTTCTGCGTTGGGGCTAAAATCATTGTCAAGGGCAGGGTTCATTTTGTCACCCAGTGAGCTCAGGGGAAGGCCAAAGAAAGGTTTTTTTGTTTGTTATTTTTAAGGATATAATACCATGTGCAGGGTCGGGTGGGGGGAAACCCTTTCAAGATTGCCAACTCCCCTCCTCCTAATAATGAATGTTATGCAAGGCAGTGGCTGCTTGGAAGTTTAGAGCCAAACTCAAGGAGAAGTCACAGTAATGACTTGGGCTCTGCTCGCTATATCCGCTTCCTCCTCCTTTGCCTGGTCTTGGTTTTTCTGTCACATTAACATTGCCCTGTATATGGTTTCCTTCCAAGCCTTTTGGGAAAGAGAGGGAATATAGATAACTACCGCTAGGTATTGCTACCTCCATAAACAAGATTTTTTGGGAGCATGACAGTTTATTACGATCTCTTTGCCTGCTCACAATGTTTTCTTGCTTTGAGTTCTTGAAACTTTAAAATATACCAGTATTTTTTCTTTATTGAACTCCTTTGCATGGTATAGAAAGTATAGACAGTAACTTGTTTTCTTTCTTTTTTTTTTTTTATTGCAGTGTAATTGACCTATAATGTTACATCAGTTTCAGGTGCACCACATGGCGGTTTGAGGATTCTATGCATTCAGCTATGCTCACCATAATAGGTATAGTTCCCATCCGTCACCATACAGAGTTATTACAATATTAACTGTATTCCCCACGCTGTGCTTTTCATCCCTGTGACTTATTTATTTTAGAACTGAAAGTTTATACCTTTTAATCCTCTTCACCTATTTTACCCATCCCCCCAACCCCTCACCTCTGACAACTACCAATTTATTCTTTGTGTTTATGATGGCGTTTCTGTTTTTGTTTGTTCATTCATTTTGTTTTTTAGATTCCAATGTAAGTGAAACCATATTCGTCTTTCCTGACTTATTTCCCTTAGAGAAATACCCTGTGTGTCAGTCCATGTTGTCACAAATGGAAGATCTCATTCTTTTTTATGACTAATATGCCATGATTAATATACCATGTCCTTCTTTATCCATTTATCTATTGATGGACACTTAGGTGGCTTGCATATCTTGGCTATTAATTAAATAATGCTGCAATAAATATAAACATGCATGTATCTTTTCCAATGTTTTTGTTTTCTTTGGTAAATATCCAGTAGTGAAATTATTGGGTTGTATATTTCTATTTTTAGCTTTTTCAGGAATCTCCATAATATTTTCCACAGTGGCTCCACCAATTTACATTCACACGAACAGTGCTCAAGGCTTCCCTTTTCTCAACATCCTTGCCAACACTTGTTACTTCTTCTCTTTTTGATATTAGCTATTCTGATAGGCGTATGGTGACATCTCATCATGATTTCAGCTTGCATTTCCCTGACGATTAGTGGTGCTGAGCATCTTTTCATGCGTCCGTTGGCCATCAGCATTTCTTCCTTGCAAAAATGTCTGCCCATTTTTAAATCAAGTTGTTTGTTTTATTGGTGTTAGGTTGTATAGGTTCTTTATATATTTTGGATATATCATTTGCAAATATCTTCTCCCATTCAAGTAGGTTGTCTTTTTGTTTTGCCGATGGTTTCTTTCGCTATGCAAAAGGTTTTAGTTTGATATAGTCCTAGTAGTTTATTTTTGCCTTTGTTTCCCTTGCCTAAAGAGACATACCTAGAAAAACGTTGCTAAGGCCAATGTCTAAGAGATTACCGCCTACGTTTTCTTTAAGGAGTTGTATGGTTTCAGGTCTCACATTTAGATCTTCAATTCATTTTGACTTTATTTTTGTGTATGGTGTAAGAAAGTGGTCCAGTTTCATTCTTTTGCATGGAGCTGTCCAGTTTTCCCAGCACCATTTATTGAAGAGACTGTCTTTCCCCATTATATATTTTTCTCTGCTTTGTTGTAGATTAATTGACCATGTAAGTGAATTTATTTCTGGGCTTTCTGTTCTGTTCAATAGATCTGGGTGTCTATTTTTGAGTCAGTACCATACTCTTCTGATTACTATAGTTTTATAGTATAGCTTAAAATCTGGGGTTGTGATACCTCCTTCCAGCTTTGTTCTTTTTTCTCAAAATTGCTTCTGCTATTTCAGGTCTTTTGTGATTCCATACAAATTTTAGAATTATTTGTTTAAATTCAATGAAAACCACTATTGGTATTTTGATAGGGATTGCATTGAATCTATAGATTGATTTAGGTAGTATAGGCATTTTGACAATAAAATTCTTCTGATCCATGAGCACAGTACATCTTTCCATTTATTTGTGACGTCTTTAATTTCTTTTATTATTGTTTTACAGTTTTCAGCATACAGGTCTTTCATCTCCTTAGATAAGTTTGTTCCTAGGTATTTTATTCTTTTTGGTGCAGTTGTAAATAAGATTGTTTTCATAATTTCTCTTTCTGCTACTTTGTCTTTAGAGTGTAAAAATGCAACAGATTTCTGTATATTAATTTTGTATCCTGCACCCTTCCTGAATTCCAATAGTTTTTTGATGGAGTCTTTAGTATTTTCTGTATATAGCATCAGATCATCTGCAAATAGTGAATTTTACTTCTTTCTCACCAATCTGAATGCCTTTTATTTCTTTTTCTTGTCTGATTGCTGTGGCTGGGACTTCCAGTATTATATTATACATTATAGTGGTGAGAGTGCATATCCTTGTCTTGTTCCTGATCTTAGAAGAAAGGTGTCAGCTTTTTCCCATTGAGTATGATGGGGTTTGTCACACATAGCTTCTATTATGTTGACGTATGTTCCCCTAAACCCATTTTGTTGAGAGTTTTTATCATGAATGGAAATTTAATTTGGTCAAATGCTTTTTCTGCATCTATTGAGATGATCACATGGTTTTCATGCTTTGTTTTGTTAACGTGGTGTATCACATTGATTGACTTGCGATGTTGAACTCTCCTGCATCCGCAGAAAAAATCCCACTTGACTGTGGTGAATGACCTTTTTAATGTATTGTTGAATGTGGCTTGCTAATATCTTGTTAAGGATTTTTGAGTCTGTGTTTATCAAGGATATTGACTCGTAGGATTTTTTGTTTTGCTTAGTTTTTTGTACTATCTTTGTCTGGTTTTGGTTTCAGGGTAATGCTGGCCTCGTAGAGTGAATTTGGAAACTGTCCTTCCTCTTCTATTTTTTGGAATAGTTTGAGGAGAATAGGTATTAACCGTTCTTTAAATGTTTGGTAGAATTCACCCGTGAATCCATCTGGTCCTGGACTTTTATTTATTGGGAATTTTCAAATTACTGATTCATTTCGTTACTAGTAATCAGTCTGTTCAGAGTTTCTATTTCTTCTCGATTCAGTTTTGGAAGATTGCATGTTTCTAAAAATTTATCCATTTCTTTTAGGTTGTCCAATTGGTTGATATCCATAAACAAGCTTTGTTCTGGATGCCTGCGAGAGTCACTTGCATCTTCAAGTTTGGAAAGACCCCCGTGGCACCAAAGGGTGGTGCCCACTAATAAAAGTGTCTAAGAAATTTTCAGATCCTCTAAATATGGAAAGAGAAGTCCCTGTCAGATCTGATTTCATGACCGGAGGGAAAACACCAACACATGCTTTTGAGAAGAGCAATTTTTCTGTGCAATCCTAGGAAATGATATGACAGATGCAGTACTTTCTATAAGAAGTATTTCATATAATAGCATACCCTCACCCCATTCCTCCCTAGAATATTCGTTTTTTAAGATGTCCTACTTAGAAACTCTACCTTGTCACTGATTAAAAAGAAAAACCATTTCTAGAAGTAGCACCCTACAGCAGCAGCCTCTCAAAAAGGTGATTAAAATGGTAGGGACACCTGGGTGGCTCAGTCAGTTGAGTGTCCACATTCGACTCTTGATCTCTGTTCAGGTATTGATCTCAGGGTCCCAAGTTCAGGCTCTGCGTTGGGCTCTACATGGGGCATGGAGCCTGTTAAAAATTTTTTTTAATTAAAAAAATATTGTAGTTTCTGCTATTTTCCATGATCCCACCTAATAACTAACCTATTATCAACGGGAGCTGGGGAGGAGCTTAAAATGATTCCACTCTCTGACTGCAGGTGTTTCCAGGTAAAGACATGAAAAGGCAGGAGGACCAAGTTCCACATGATGGATGATCCTTGATGTTCCCTCAGCCAAGGATTCGAATCCGGGCCCTACCCTTAGTGGCTCTGTAATCATGGAAACGTCACTCTTCTTCCTGGCCTCCGTTTTCTTACCTTTCAAATCAGGGACGTGTCTTGATCTTAATGTCTCCTCTTATTCTGAGCCTATTGCATCTGGGTGGAACCAATCATTCCTACACTTGCCCGCTCACACCATCCTAAGGGGAGTGTTAAAAATGTCCAGCAGGGGGCGCCCGATTCACTGCAAACAGTGGCCTGGAGTCCGGACAACCTGTGGGCAGGTAGGGTGCCGGCCTCCAGTTTTTCCATCCAGTCCTGGAAGGATTCCAGACTTCCAAGAAGATTGGGTCTTCCTAGGGGGTCAGGCTAGAATCGCTCCGTCTCTCCTAATAGGCTGGTTTGCAATTTATCCCCACCTCTGAGCAGCTGGTCTGGACAACTCTATTTCTGAAATTTCTAGCCTTTGGTAGTTTGGGGCCATCTGCTTATGGGAGAAACATCTTTTCATTTCATTCATTTATGATTGTAGCGGTAGCTGAGAAACTGGGAGCTGGTTGAAATTGAAAAAAAAAAAAATGGTCGCCATCTCTTGCCCTCAGTCCCTGGACTGGACTAGCGGCCAGCACAACCACTGTGATTTAGAGGAGCTGGTCGAGGAGGGTCCCTGATGGTGGGAAAAGGGGCAGAGGACGTAAAGGTCTGCTATTCTCCCAGGACGTTTCTGAATACATGTCCTCTCGAGGAAGCTTTAATCAACGGTGGATGAAATAAGCTGTTTCAGCCCCTGCTGTTGGTTGTTGGAGTCTCATCCCAAATGGGAATTCTCTGGGTGCAATTACACCCAGACACCAGATTCTTCTGTGCCTTCACTAAGGCTTCTTGAATCCTTCTGGGTGCTCCATCAAAGGCTTTCGAAGAACCTCCCAAGCTCTGCGGAACATGTTTGTTATGGGTCATGTGTCCCTCGAAAAGATCCGTTGAAATTTGAACCATTGGCACCTGTGAATGTGACCTTGTTTGGAAACTGGGTTGTTCCAGATGTAACTAGTTCAGATGAGGTCATCGGGGTGAGTCCTTAATCCAACATGACCAGTGTCCTTATGAGAAGAGGGGATTAGGATACAGACACGGACACGCAGAGAGAAGGCCATGTGGGGACGGGTGACCCCAGGAATGCCGGGCGGGGCCAACAACGCCAGACGCCAGAGCGGCAAGCAAGTTTTCTCCCCTGCAGGCGTCAGGTGCCCACGCCTTGATTTTGGACGTAAGGTCTCCAGGTCTCTGAGAGAGTCAGTTTCTGTTGTGTTAAGCCCCCCAGTTTGTGGTACTTTGTGCAGCACTGGGGGGAACTGGGACAACAGTCTACACATTCTGCTCAAAGGCTGGTCACCGTCCCTTTCTAAATACTCCCCCATCTTGGCTCCTGCTGATTTGTCCCAGTGTTCCTTCCTTCACTGAACAAATATTTATGAAGCACCTACTATACTATGTGCCAGCACGGTGCTCAGCCCGGGGTGATGACTGCAGTGGTAGAAATGGCCACTGCCCCAGGGAGCCCCAAATCTTCCAATTAGTCTCTCCTCCTTCCTTCCTCTTCTTACCAACTAAATATGGGACTCCCAGGTTCTGCCACGGCCCCTTCCGTCCCCCTGCTCTCTGAAGCTTCTGTCATAGGAACAGACCTCAAATCTACAGCCCTCCCCATTCTTGGGTTTCCCAGCTTCCAGAGCTGCCTTCAGTTGCTGCTCCATGATCCCTCCTGGGGCCTCCTGCCACCAAATGCCTTCCTCCGCCCAGCACCCCTATCCCCATCAATACAAGGGCTGTTCTCCTGGTAGAGTGACCCACACACGGTCACCTTGACTGCTCCCTCTGACTTGGCCACACCCAGAGCCAGCCTCCTCCCGTCTGGCCTTGCCCCTGGACCCTGAGGGATCCTGGCTGCTCCCCGGCCTGTCCTGCATCATTTTGATCTGTCTGTGCCACTCTGGTGCCAGCCAGTCATCACCACACTGTCACGTACACACCTCACATCGAAGAAACCCCTGATGGCACCGGACTGACCGCAGAATTAGTCCAGCTCCATAGCAAGGGAGCCATGACCCTCCTAACTGGCAGCCTCACTCCTGCCAACCTGGGCCACCAGCCATCCTTAAACACACCCCAGCCCTGTCCTTCTCACTGCCCCCCTTCCCAACACCCTCAAACTTCCCTAATCCAACCCTTCCAGCCATTGGCCCAGCGTCAGCCTGGGAAACACGTGCTCACCTTCTCTGGGATGCTTACGGGCTTCCGAAGCAGGCTTTGACCTGTTTCCTGTGCAGCAGGCTGCCTCCTGCTCCCCTGTTCTTGGAACCTGGACATTGCAGGAGCCACCCTGGGGCACCACGGCACCCATCACCCCATCCCAGCCACCATTACAGAGTGAACCCAAAGACCAGCCTCAAGAAGGACCAAAGTTAGACTGAGAACGTGGAATCCAGGCAGGAGATTTCAGCTCTTGGGGCAGATTTCATCCTCCTCCTCCTTCAAGTTAAACATGAATCTCTAAGAAATAGGGGGGAAGTAGGGTGACAGGCTCAGGGCGATGATGAGCGGCTTGTCCCCTGAACATGCAGGCTCCCCTCCTGGGACCTCCACTGTCAAAGACCGACCACCTAAGCCCCTGCTATGGGTTGAAGTGTGTCCCTCCCTCAACCCCCAGGGCCTCAGAATGTGACCTTATTTGGGAAAAGAGTCATCATAGATGCAGTTAGTCCGGACGAAGTCACACTGGCGTAGGGAGGGCCCCCCGTGCAAACTGGTCGGTGTCCTTATAAAAACATGAAACCTGGACACGGACACGCATGGAGGGAAGACCAGGTGAGGATGCGGGGAGAGGACGGCGTCTGCGAGCCCAGGACAGAAGCCTCGGAAGAAACCAACCGGCAGACACCTTGATCACAGACGTGACACTTCTGTTGTTGAGCACCCCCACGACGGCGCTGTGTTACAGCAGCCCCAGCTAACCCGGCACAGTGGGGGGGCCCTCTCCACCAGCCCCTGCTCCTGGGAGTCAGGGGAGAGAGGCTGGGAGGTAGGAGGGGAAGAGAGAGCGAGCACGGGTTGGATTGAGGGATTAAGAGGACTATTTGAAAGGAGCAAAGTAAGGGCACCTGGGTGGCTCAGTCGGTTGAGTGTCTGGCTTCGGCTCAGGTCATGATCTCACGGTCTGTGAGTTTGATCCCCGCGTCGGGCTCTGTGCTGACAGCTCAGAGCCTGGAGCCTGTTTCCCATTCTGTGTCTCCCTCTCTGTCTGTGCCCCTGCCCCACTCATGCTCTGTCAGTCTCTCTCTCTCTCAAAAATAAATAAATATTAAAAAAAAAAAAAAAGAAAGAAAGGAGCAAAGGATTCCTGAAAGGAGACGGGAGGTCAAGCTGGGAAGGAGGTATGGAGGCACCGACCAGTGCGCTCACTCTCCCATCCTCTGCCCTGCAGGACTGCATTCGCCCTAATACCATCAGTTAGAGACAAGATTACTTCCTACAGGGCATTGCTCAGCTCCGTGGTGCTCCGTGGTGGCTAATTCCTCCGCTTCTCAGGGGAGGGTTTGGGGGCCTGTCCCTCTCCTCCTTCCCTCCGCCCCTTCTACTTCTCGGGCTTTCTCCATTCGACCAACGCTTTGGGAGGGCCCTCCGCCTGCAGACACGGTGCCGGCAGCCCGCACCTGGCCCACGTGTCCCACCCTGACCAGGAAGGGACATCGAGGTGCCTTCTGAACCTCAGTGTGACATCCGCACATCGGGCTGGTCAAAGGGGGAGCACCCTGGCGACTTTGAGAACACAGACCTCCGGTGCGCAGCATTCCGTACAAATATACTAATTCCGTGCTGCTCTTCAAAGGCAAAGAGGAGGGGCGCCTGGCTGGCTCAGGCGGGTAAGGGTCCGGCTTCAGGTCAGGTCATGATCTTGCAGTTCTTGGGTTCGAGCCCTGCATTGGGCTCTGTGCTGACGGCTCGGAGCCTGGAGCCTGCTTCGGATTCTGTGTCTCCCCCTCTCTTTGCCCCCCCCATTCACACTCTGTCTTTGTCTCTGTCTCTCTCAAAAATAAATAAACATTAAAAAAAAATTCAAAGGCAAAAAAGAGACCCCTCCCCTAGGGAAATTACAACCTACTGAGCCAAGGAGCTTAACCATTTTCCCCACAGGGTGGGCTGGTGGTCCTTCCCAGGACGGCACTGGGGCCATGGCAGGCATTGGGTTCTCGCTGCGGGCCTTGAGACAGACTCGGAAGCAGCTGGGCCAGGGCAGGCCAGCGGGGCTGAGCCCTCCATCCCAGGCAGGGCAGGGGACAAAGAGCAGACGGGTTCCAGGACTGAGGGGAGGGCCAGCCCGGAAGCAGAGGACATGGTGCGCAGGGCCAGGGAGGGACAGGAGTCCAGGCTGGCGGCCAGAGGCCCAGCCCTCCACCGTGCGGCGCGGAGGAGTCCCAGCCTGGGTTCTGGGAGGAGGAGAGAACTCAGATCCGGCGGGGCGAGCAGCTGGGCCGGGAGAAGGCCACAGCAGGCTGCAGGCCAACAGGCCACAGTTCTAGAAGAAAACGTCAGACCTCGAGAGAGCAGAGGTGACGCTAGGCCAAGGCCAGTCTCCCTTCTTCTGAGGACAGTTTAGAAGCTCAGCAGCATAAGGAGCGGCTGCCCTAACTGAGAGCAAGACCGCAAGCCAGCATCCGGGCCTGGGTGGCAGAAAACAGTTGTGTCTCTGAAAAATAAAAAGAGAGAGAGAGAGAGAGAGAGAGAGAGAGAAAGGCCCAAGTTTTCAGAAATGGACTGGCAGAAGGAGCCACGGTCCTGAATACAGAGCAAGCCTGAGGTCAGCACCCAGCTGGGGAGGGGCAGCGGGGAGTGAAGGGGACGAGGGGGGCGCTGAGCAGGTCTAACAGGCTGCGGAGGAAGGAGGCCAGACTGAGAGCCATGCTTTTGGGATCCAAATTTTCCAACAGGTTTTCAGATTGTCCCCAAAGCTATTGAAATGCCTCAGACACTCCAGTGTCTTTTTTAAAAATGTTTTTAATGTTTATTATTTTAGAGAGAGATACACAGTGCGAGTGGGGGGAGGGCAGAGAGAGAGGGAGGCACAGAATCCAAAGCAGGCTCCAGGCTCCGAGCTGTCAGCACAGAGCCTGACGCGGGGCCAGAACCCACGAACCGTGAGATCACGACCTGAGCCGGAGTCGGACGTTTAACCGACTGAGCCACCCGGCGTCCCAGACGTTCCAGTGTCTGAACCCCGTCACTCAGCTGACCTTTTCCACCAGACGGCAAGTCTTTCGAGAGCCCTGAGCTTCTGAAACCACACTCGTACTGCCTACGGATCTCTGGCCGGACCGGGTGGGCGGTCAGCCCCCAGCCGGCAGGAGGAGAAGGCGGCCCGGACGAGGAAGGAGGAGTCTTATCCGGCCTCCATCGCGGTTCTCGGGAAAGATGGAAAGCCGCAGTGGTTGAGCAGCGAAACATTCGAAACAGACCCACGTTGCCGCTTGAGCTGCAAAACCCCAGTAAGGAGAAGGCTGATGTTTAGCTTGCGGCTGCTACCGATAAGGGCGAGGAGCCTTTCACCCTCTCCTGACCTGGAGTAAAAATAGCTTCTTTGTCTCCACCTTTAGACAGACAAACATGGGGGGGGGGGTGCCTGGGTGGCTCAGTCAGTTAAGCGTCCGACTTTGGCTCAGGTCATGATCTCACAGTTCGTGGGTTCCAGCCCCGTGTCGGGCTCTGTGCTGACGGCTCAGAGCCTGGAGCCTGCTTCGGATTCTGTGTCTCCCTCTCTCTCCGCTCCTCCCTTGCTCACACTCTGTCTCTGTCTCTCTCTCAAAAAGAAATAAACATTAAAAACAACTTTAGACAAATTCGGGCTTGTAACATTTAGTGAGTCGGCTCAACCCGCCGACAGTTCACCGTTCCCTGTGAGTCTACGACGGCAGCAGCGAAGGCGGCCGGTCCTCTCACTGAAAGAGAGAGGGTCACGCACCGGCAAGGAACCATCCGTGTGTGCAGCACGTGCGTGTCCTTCCTCTCCGCCTGCTCTCTGTCCACGTGCCTGCAGGGGTGACTCCTGCATGACAAATCCCAGAGCCTCATAGCCCCACAGCCTCCGCAGGCATGCTCATATCCCCAAGTGGATGAGTGACTAGTTCTTATGAAGTCTGAGCGCCAGAAACTTCTAAGAAGAACGGGCCCCTCTGCCCCTGGAACTGATGGAATGGGGCAGCCCGGCTGACAGCAGTCACCGCTTCCCTGGGACACGGGGGCTGGCTTCTGTGCTCAGTGCTGCTGGAGGCTGGGGCACAAGCAACGAGAGTGTTCTGGTGGGAATTATCTCAACGACGGCCATGTTGGGACGCTGGGTTGTTTTAATTTTTCTTTTCCCCCAAGAAGGGCAGAGGCTAAGGGGAAGGGAAGAAGACCCAGGGGCCCGGCATCGAGGTCCCAGAAGATAACAGCAGCCTCGGGAGAACTGTGTCATAATCTCAGGCTGTTCTCGGGGGCCCTTGAACCACAGCCAGTGTAGACAAATGCTCTGCGGTAGCGAGAACACACTTTCCTGCCCCACCCACTCTGCTCGCTGCTCTCCCTGGCCCAGTGGCTTGGCGAGAACAGAGGAACCCACATTCGATGTATAAACACCTACCGGCTACCTCCTGGACAGGAGGCCTGGGGCGAGTCCCTGAATCTCTCTCAGCTTCCCCTTCACCTCTGGCGTCAGGAGGACACCAGAGCCATATTTGTTATTATAAAAATCAAAGGCATGCGGCACCTGGGGGGCTCAGTCGGTTAAGCGTCCGACTTCAGCTCAGGTCTTGAACTTGCGGTTCACCCGTTCGAGACCCACATCGGGCTCTGTGCTGACAGCTCAGAGCCTGGAGCCTGCTTGGGATTCTATGTCTCCCTCTCTCTCTATTCCTCCCCCACTCAAACACTGTCTCTCAAAAATAAATACAGATTAAAATGGAAGAAAGCTTGCCAGCCCAAGACCTCCAGGAGCATACTTGTAGGCAAATCGAGGAAGTGCCTTAGCTTGGAGTGGAGAGCACGGAGGGGAGCGGCAGAGCACCTCCAGCGTGGGAGTCAGGAGGAGTCTCGTCGTAGGAACAGTGCGGACCCGTCCACAGGCCCGTGATAGGATGAGTCTTGGGAGAGTCAATCACTTTGCAAACTAGGCGACTTTCCGGAACATCGTGTCCTTGGGCCTGTTAAGAAGACAGACCCGAACAAGGTTGGCGTGTCTCGCAGGTCACCGTTTGGGACGGTCTATTTTTTTATAGTCTTAGCATGGTTTTGCAAGTTGTGGGCTTCTGTTTCCTTTCCGTCTCCTCTCTCAGCCTGGCTGCCAGAGGCTCGCGTTTCACTTTCTCACACATAATTTTCAAAATGCCACGTGAAAATCATGGTGCCTTTTCTTGACGTATCAACTTGAGACGCAAATCTGATAACTGTCTAGCTGCGAAAGATGAGCGACTCAGCTCCTCTATCATCCTCAACACCTCCACCTTCCCCCAGTTTTTGTGAGCGCTGTCTCACTTGTCGTTCTTCTGATTAGATTTGTAACTCTAAACCAACAGTTTTCAACCCAGGGCTATCCCCCCTGGGTGTGTTGCGGGGAGTGTTCGGCAATGCCCAGAGACAGTTTCTGGCTGTTACAACTTGGAGGTGTTATTGACGCCTAGTGAGCAGAGACTAGCAACGCCGCCAAACACTGCCCGGTGCGCAGGAAAGCCCCCGCAACGGAGAATTCTCCAGCCCGAATCACAACAGTGCCACGGTTGCGAAACCCCACTTTCAACAATACATTAAAATCTCCTGATCCATCAACTTAGACAGTATTGGACTTTGCATCGTTATGAGAAAGAAACGTAGCCTCTCTACCACATTCTGTCACTTCCCTCTCTTTGGGCCAAGTCAGGCTTTGATCATCTGCATTCTATTTAGATCGGTACCTGAGAGTTTGGTCTAAATATTGATTCTCAAATCCCAAAGTCAGTCCAGAGTGCCTACGACACCGTGATTATGGAAATACTGATCTCTGAACCATGCGATGTGACTCAGCCACGGAGAAGGAAATGTGACCCTCTGCCACCGCCTCGGGCCCCTCTGGGGAGACGGAGCCAGGTGTCAGGGTCCGCCGGACTCTCTCTCCTTACCCCTCATCAATAGCTCCAGTCACGCCCCCACTTCAGTTTGCTCCCCATTTGAAACCATGACATCCTTGTACGGTTCTCGATTTTGATGGACTTTTAACTGTCTTTTTAAACGCTGAAGCACATTCCCTCACCCCATCGTAAGACCGTCCAGCTTTCTCAACCACACACTTGTTGAGAAAATCTAGTTTCACCGTCGTCAGACTTCCCGGAGTCTGTTCTTCTTGTTCTAGGGTGGAATGCTTGCCTCCCAGATCCGGGGTGACTAACTCTCATCCCGACATGTCTTTCCCATTTTTTCCTGGGTCGGGGTCACTGGTACCTGCAGACTTGTCTTCCCTTGCTTGGATTCTTTCTAGCTCTGAGAGTCAGTGCATCACGGTGGGAAAGTGCCAGGCTGGAGCCAACTCCCAGGAAGCTGCCTATGCCTGTTTCTTTGTGTCTAGACTGGCGATGATGATGATAAACACGGTAACTGAACTCAGGGTGGTCGTAAGGGTGAAATTATGCATGTAAAGTATTTAAAACAGTGCCCGGCATTTAGTCAGCCCTCAATAAGTGCTAGCAATTACTGTCATTATTTTCCTGGAGCGCATCCTGAAGTAACTTTTCCAGACAGATTACATGGAGGGTAAAACTTTCTGAGTCTTTTCACCGATGACATGTCTTTACTTTGCCTTCTCATTGGATGGACAGGTTAAAATATTTGAAATCACTTTCCTTCAGAACTTCGAAGGCGTGGTCCCACTGTTTTCTGACACCGAGTGTTGCTGATGAGAAACCCCTCGTGCAAATCAGATTCTAGTCTCTTTGTACGTATCTACTCTCTGAGTTTTTAAGTTTTCTCTTTATATTAGGTGTTTGGAAATGTCACAAGGATGCATCTAGTTGTGAGACGACCCATTAAATGTATCCAACGTTTGAGCACTTTCTAGATGAGCCCATGTTTCTCTTCAGCTCAGACTTTAAATCTCTGGCAATTTCATCCTATTGTTTCTTTTTTTTAAATTTTTTTAATGTTTATTTATTTCTGAGATAGAGATAGAGAGAGAGAGAGAGAGAATGAGCAGGGGAGGGGCAGAGAGAAGGGAGACAGAATCTGAAGCAGGCTCCAGGCTTCAAGCTGTCAGCACAGAGCCCGACGCGGGGCTCGAACCCAGGAATTGCAAGATCATGACCTGAGCCGAAATCAGACGCCCAACTGACTGAGCCACCCAGGCGCCCCTCATCCTACTGTTTCTTTACGAATATTTTCTCCCTTAACTTTTCTTTCTCTGTATTTTTAGAACTACCCTCTGATAAAACACTGGACGTACGGATTTGATCTCCCTGTCGCTTACATTTTTTTCCTTATTTTCCACCTTTGTGTTCTGGAAGATGGCCTTTACTCTTTCTTCCAAGCCTTTTATTAGAAGTTTCGTATCAATAATAATATTTTTAATATTTAAAAACTCTTCCCTATCCTTTTTCAGAGGAACTATTCTCATTTTATTGCTATAAGATCTTCTAAAAAATTTCCAAGGTTCTTATTAGAGGTTTGGGTAAGAGTTTTGTTTTGAGTCCTTATCTGGCGCCCTGTGTGTGTGTCCTTTGGCTTCAATTATTCTGTTAACCATCTCGGTCCTCCTACTCAGGGCGATTTTTCCTCTTAATGTGTGGTGCTCCTTGGTTGCTATTCATATTTATTCACCAAACTACAAGATTGATTCACACAGGATTGAGAGCTCTTTCCTCTGTCATTGTGTAGGTCTGACTCGCTGCCTGGGTGAGCTAACTGGAATTGTGAAGCATTTTTTCTTTATCGTATCCCATCTATCACTTCCGGCTCCCCCCTTCCCCCACAGAGACCACTCAGTCTTCCCCTCTACCGGATTCTTTCCCATCCAACAACTCCAAGAAGCACACACCTACAGCGCGAACTCGCCTAAAATATCTCCCTAAGGGCTTCTCCAGCACGGCAGCAAATCCCTAAGGATGCCAGGGTGAGCGCATTTTTCAGGTGCCTGGTAGACACTCGTCGTCTGTCCAAAGTACCAGCATTTTGTCGACAGGGTGTTAGAAGCCCTGAAATTAATGCCCCCAAGCAACCCGTACAGTCGGCTGGCGTCCACATGTATACTCTATCTGGATGTGTTACAACCTGACTGACCAGGCCGCGGAGTCTGTGTCGCACGGTGGCTCCCGGTGAACCCTTACGGTGTGCTGTCGGATTGCTAGGGGGTCACCCGCTGTCATCAAAGTGGCCCCCGGGTGTTGAGATTTAAGGCGCTAGCGTGGAATTTAACTACTATCATCCTAGACTCGTGCTTATAGCAGAAGGGCTGTTTTTGTTTCATTCTGCCTTTTATATATAAGAGGGTCTCACGAACTGAGGGCTGGAGGTAGAACTGTTTCTAGGAATAGCTACGTCCAGCAGCCAACATAGTCCAGCAATTAACACGAAAGATAGTTGGATGTATTTTCCATTCTGAGGGGACTATGGTGGGAACTGTCAACCAACTAATTTATCATCAGCTTCTGCATGAAAGCGGAACTGTGAGAAACAAGAGAAAGGAGGCTGCCCAAGACGGGTTTTCCAGGGAAAGAGTAAAAAACCAATTGGTTTCCATGGCACTGGTAAAACAAGAGTATTTTGAACTCTGTGCACCCAAGGTATTCAAAGTTGATCTTCACGCCCTGTGCAGGTTGACCAGTTGTCCAGCTGAACTAGTAAATACTAGGGGTTGAAATTAGAGTAAGAGCTGTATCTGCCTTCCTTAGTTCTTTATTGTGATTAAAAATACAAGTACCTGGGGGCACCTGGGTGGCTCAGTCAGTTAAGCGCCTGACATCAGCTCAGGTCATGATCTCATGGCTTCGGGTTCAAGCCCAGTGTTGGGCTCTGTGCTGACAGCTCAGAGCCTGGAGCCTGCTTCCCAGTCTGTGTCTCCCTCGCTCTCTGCCCCTCCCCCACTCACTCTCTGTCTCTCTGTCTCTCTCTCAAAATAAATAAACATTAAACAAAATTTAAAAATGCAAATACCTGTATTCTACCCCCAATGTGTCTCTTTTTTAAAATATTTATTTATTTTTGGCAGAGTGCAGCAGGGAGGGGCAGAGAGAGGGGGACGGGATCCAAGGCAGGCTCAGTGCTGACAGGCTGATAGCAGTGAGCCCGAGGTGGAGCCCGAACTCGCTAACCGTGAGATCCTGACCTGGGCTGAAGTCAGACACCCAACTGACCGAGCCACCCGGGTGGCTTCCCACTTTTTAAAAATAGGTTCCATTTAACTATTCTCAGGGAAATACATTCGGCTCTCAGCTTTTCCTGGAAATTGGAAGGTACAGAGTCCTTGTGCTGCTCCTAATGAGTTCCTATATTCGTTTCCTAGAGCTGCCGCAACAAAGGACAACAAACTGGGGGGCTTAAAACAACAGAAACGGATTCTCTCTCTTCCGGAGGCCAGAAGTCCACAACCAAGGTGTTGGTGAGATTGACTCCTTCTTGGGGACTCAGAATCTGCTCCGTGCCTCTCTCCTAATTTCTGGTGGGTGCTGGCAACACTTGGCTTCGCCCGGATAACTCCAGTCTATCTCGGTCGTGACATGACCGTCCTCCCTCGGTGTGTCTGTGCCTCGCATGGTGGTCTCGGGGTCAGTCTCCTCTTCTTATGGCTTAATCTTAATTACACCTGGAAATAAGGTCACATTCCAAATAAGGTCACATTCACGGGTACCAAGGGTTAGGACTTGAACAAAGTTTTTCGGGGGACACAACCCACAGCAACTGCCTATCAAGTCCCACAAACATTGGTGTGGTGTTACTGTTGGAAGTGGGGATTCGGCTTGGTCAGACAAAAAAATCCTAGATCCCAAGTTCTCAACCCATGGCTACGCATACCATTGATAACAAGGACATCAAAATGTTCCTAAAGCTTGGGGCGCCTGGGTGGCTCAGTTGGCTGAGAATCTGACTCTTGATTTCGGCTCAAGTCATGATCTCACGGTTCATGGGTTCGAGCCCTGTGTCGGGCTCGGCATTGGCAGTGCGGAGACTGCTTGGGATTCTCTCTCTTCTTCTCTCTACCCTTCCCTCCCTCTGTCTCTCTCAAAATAAATAAACTTTTAATGAAGATTCCTAACGGTTGATTATGTTGTGATATACAAAATACCTCTAATCTTGAGACCCGGAAAGCCCCAGAAATCTAAGCTCTCAGTCCTGGTCCCCGAAGCAGGCCATCTTCTCAGCCACTAGGGTGAGTGTAGACCTGCCTCGGTGGTCTCCTTGCCACAGGACCGGCAGGCGCAGCCTTCCTCTGCTCACCTGCAAAGTCACGCACGGCATAGGGTGCTGTTCTGAGCATCTAACCAAAAGGCAAGATGCGGCTTTGTGATGTACCTTGAAATGATCAAGAAAAAATATATTTACCAAAAAGGAGCTGAAATAGGACGTCCAGACGCTGAGCGTCACTGTACAGGGAGCCCGCGTTTAACACCCGAGACAACAGGCCAGCGGTGTTCCGGGATTACTTTGAAAATATTTCCAAGTAGACAGGCGACCGGGAAAAAGTAACCCATGGATTGGTTTATAGGGAAGCAGAAATGAAAGGGAAAGAAAACCAACTCCGGAGGGGAGAAAAAAAAAAAAAAAGGAAAAAGGCTAAAAGAAAAAAAAAATGTGCAAGTGTACCTCTTAAGTCCCACAAATCTATGGGGATTTGTAGTTCAGGAAAACCCTAAAGTGAAACACAAATCAAAAAGTGACCAAGAGCCATATCCGCATTCCTGAATGGTGGTCTTTTCCGGTCCTGAAAACAGAATAAGACTGTAAATATATCATATCTCTCTCCATCGCTGCAGCTTCTTTCATTTCTTTCTTAACATATTACAAAGCAAACAAATCCTGCATTCTGATCCATTATAAACCAGTTCCATATCTAATCAACTTGAAGCCAAAGCCATATGGGCTGTGCAAACATAAAAAAAAGTAATTCTCAGATAAGCAAAACAGGAAATTGGAGGTCGGTGATGATGAAACTGATATCCGAATGGTAATCTGAGCGGTAAAGTCACTAAACCCTTCCTGCTCCATAAACAAGTTTCTCGGGATGTGTTTCCTCCCACCCCGCACCCCCACCCCCGCTGTGCCGCGATTCCGCCACAGGTTGCGCCAGTTAGTGGTGCAAATCTTCCTCTTCCTTACCCCACCGCAGCGCGCCGTGCCGCCCGCAGGATCCGAGGGCACCAGGCGTTCCCACCTGCTCCTGCTGAGCTCTGTGTGGTCTGCCCCTCAGCCGAGCGGCCACGGCAGGGACAGATGGACGCACCTTGGTTTCGCAGTGCTTGCTGCACGAGCCGGTCTAGACCAGCTCCCAACGCTCGGGCGCGATGGTTTCGGCCCGTGCGCCCCAGAGGCCGTAGCCGCATCCCTGGCCTCTGCCCTCTAGACGCCAGCAGCGTCTCCTGCAATCACCGGGATCAAAAAGGTCTGTGGACGTGGCCCGATGTCCCTGGGAGGGGGAGGCAAATCACCCGCAGCGGAGAAGCACTTATTCAGAAGGAACCTTTGCTGCAAAGAGCTAGGATCATTCATTTTATTATCTGTCTGTTGTTTGTTTTTGAAGGAGGCTCCACGGCCAGCGCGGACCCCAACCGGAGGCCCGAACTCACAACCCTGGAGATCTTGACTTGAGCTAAGATCAAGAGTCGGATGGATGCTTAACCGACTGAGTCACCCAGGTGCCTCTCAAATCATTTTATTGATTGATTGATTGATTGATGAGTGAGTGAGAGAGAGAGAGAGAGAGAGCAAGAGCATGAGAGTTGGGGGTGGGTGGGGAGGAAGCAGAGGGACAGAGAGAATCTCAAGCAGGATCCACACTCAGCGTGGAGCCCGACACGGGGCTTAATCCCACAACCCTGGGATCGTGGCCTGAGCCAAAATGAAGAGTCAAATGCTCAACCGACCGAGCCACCCAGGTGCCCCTCAAATCGTTCCTTCTGTACGGCACCCGGAGGGAATCCATTATGCCACTTTGGACTTGACTGTCACCTTCTCCATAAAGCCTCCCCTGACCGTCCTGTTCACACTCCCCTCCTGTTCCCGTTTCTTATTTATCACGTTTATTAATATCCTTTTTCCACTACTAAAATAGATGCAATCCCAGGCACACAGTGGGTGCTCAAAAAAACAGTTGTTCAATAAACGAGTGGACGATCACCAAGTTCTACGTGGTGTAAACAGCGAAGACACGCATCCTCCACGTAGCCAGGGTGCTGGGTTAGGTGGCCCCAGGTGGCTCTGACGCAGCGAGGCCACAGTGACAGGCCCCGGGGTCTTCCTTTCCTGCTCTGCCTCCCCCCTCCCCCAGCCCAGCTGAGGCCCAGTGGGAGAGGAGGCGTGGTCTTCTCCAAACCTCTTTTCAAAAGGGAGGAAGCTTTCCCATAGTCCCTGGGAAGTGCCCCTCCCCACCCGCCCTGCAGCATCCCCTGGCCGAATCGGAGTCCCAAGCTCAGCCCTAGCTCAGTCCTTTGCAAGGAGAATGGACCGAACTTGCCCGGTACAAGCCAATCAGGTTTCCTCTTGAGCTGCATGTGGGATGTCCTCCCCCAAGACTGGAAGCCCAAACAAAAGCACAGACGTGGCAACAAGGAAGAGAAGGGAGGGGTCACCAGGGGAGACGGGGCTACTTCCAGAAATGAAGGGACAGGGAGGGTCAGTGCTGTGCACGTCACATCCCCCACAGTGTTGTTCTGAGCAACCCCGTTGGGCCCTGGCCCCTCCTGATGCCCTTGCATTTCAGCACGCATCCTGTGTCCTCCTGCACAGGCTCCCCCTACCCTGACTCTCAAGTAACAGGGGCTTACGGTGTTACCTTTCCCTGATGACCTCAGGACTTTCCTGGGAGTCTCAACGTCTTAAGTCTTTCATATGCAAAGGAATTAATCTCTAATGGCCAAACAGCAGATTAGTGGATATGCTATGTAAGGACGAAAGAATTCTCTAGGTGTCCCTTGGAGGCCCGGCCTCCTCTACCACTTCACTGAGTCAAGACAGAATCCCCGCTGTCTGTGGCCAGGTTCTCCGATGCCTCTCCTGGGTCCCATCACTGCCTCGTTCCCACAGTCCGCCTACTGCTCCATGGAGGCAGCCCATGTCTTTGTTGAGTGAATGGGCCAGCTCCCTTTTCTGGAGTCAAAGCTTCTCTAATGTGGGGCATCCTAGAACCTGAGATATTAATTTTTTCTGCTGTTTCTGTGCTGGAACCCTCTGATCCCGTGGCTGGGAGAGGCAGGATCTGAAACCCGGGCATAATCCAGAATCCTATCACCAAAGCCCTTTCCGTTCCTTATGTCTGGGCAGCAGTGTCCACAAGGAGGCTGACAACTTGGGTCCTTTTCCTGGGGGCTATCCATCCTCCTCCCTCAGCACCCCAGATCGCCTGGAGAAGACATTCCTGCCAGGACACGTGGACAGTGACAGAGCCTTGGCTGAGGACCAGCGAGGGTCCATCAACAACCCAGAGCAAGCAGGCCTGCCTCGTTCCAGCTGAAAAACCATCTCCAGTCTTCTGGCAGGTGCTAAGGCCATGTGGTGTGGTAGAAAGGGTTTCAGATGGGAACCAAGCCCACAGAGTTACAGCCTCCTAACTACCTATGAGTATTAGCTAGGGTTCTCTAGAGAAACAGAATAGGGTGTGTGTGTGTGTGTGTGTGTGTGTGTATGTGTTGTGTGTGTGTGTGTGTGTGTGTGTGTGTGTGGAGAGAGAGAGATTTATTATAAGAAATTGGCTCGTGCAATTATAGAGGCTGAGAAGTTCCATTATCTGCATTTGGCAAACTGGAGATCCAGGAGAGCTGATGATATAGTTCCAGTCCAAAAGCTGGCAGGCTCAAGACTCAAGAAGAATCTGTGTCTCAGTTCAGGTCCAAAGGCAGGGAAAGACCCAGCTCAAGGCAGTCATGCAGGAGGAGTTTCCTCTTGTTCCTGAGAGAGTCAGCCTTTTTGTGCTACACAGGCCTTCAACTGATTGGGTGAGGCCCACCCACACTAGTTAAGCAATCTACTAACTCAGTCTACCTGTTAAAATATTAATCTCAGGGGCTCCTGGGTGGCTCAGTCAGTTAAGCGTCGGATTCTTGGTTTCAGTTCAGGTCATGATCTCACGGTTCGTGAGTTTGAGCCCCGCGTTGGGTTCTGCACTCTCTCTCTCAAAACAAATAAACTTTAAACAAATAAAAATTTACAAAAATAATAAAACATTAATCTCATTCTAAAACACAGAAATACCCAGAATAATGTCTGACCAATTAGCTGGGCACCGCATAGCCCAGTCAGGTTGACACATGAAACTAAAGGGTGACCTCAGGCAATGGAGTCTCAGTTTACTCATCTGCAAAGTGGGCGTAGTAACACCCACCTCAAGGGTTACTGGAGATTAAATGAGATCAGAGACACACGGTGCCTGACATCCGACGGGGGTGCAGCGAACGCTCTTTCCCTGCCCTGCTTTCTCCTGGAACGACATCTGTAGCCTCTCCTCAGATGGGGCTCTTTGCCAAACGCACTCCTTGAGCCTGGGCCGGACGCTGCTCTGCAGGTGGCCTGAGGACTTGGGCCGCCGGCTTGTGAGCTCAGCCCGCGCGACCTTCGGCCCGCACTCTGGGCCCGCATGCGGTGGAGGGCCTTCTCCCACCCCGGGACACCCACAGTCGCCCACCTGGCCTGCGCCAGCTACTCTCTGTCCTTTACGAGCGTCGCGGCGTCAGAAAGTCTGGTCTCCGCCTTGCACACGTCATAGGTGGTGCGTGCTCGTTCCTTCTCAGACCCGCCTGGCTCCAATGGCATCGTGCGCGTCTTCTCTATTAGGGACACAGCTACGTTCTTGTGCATTTAGACTATAGCAGCTTCTTTCTCTCTCCCAAAGAGCTCCAGCGGGTTCGAGCAGCTCCGCTCCGCTCCGCAGGGCCGCACAGAAACCCAGGCCCCTGCCCTCGGGTGGTTCCCCATCCTCTGCCGCTCTCTCATTGTCTACGTGCCCGCGGCTGAGTTTCCAAGTCTGGGCTCCAGCCAGTGGGCAGGGAAAGAGCACGGACAGCACGAGAGGCCGACGAGTGTCCCTACTGACACTCCGGTAGCGGCAGCGTAGTGTCGTGGCCACGCATCCCGCCAGAAAGACAGGAGGGACAGGAGGAAGGCGCTGTCCGCTTCCGGGGGACGGCAGAGTGTCTGCACCGCGCCTCCCGCTCGCTTGCCGAGTGCTGGCCCAGACCGCAGGGAAAGGGACAGTGCCGTGTGGCTGTGTGCTGGGTCCCTGAGAGGCGGCGGGGCCACCGGGGGCCTGGAAGGAAGCACAGGCCTGCTGGGGACACGGCGCTGTGTGACCGGCACTCTGATCTAGGGGCTCTCCAGCTGCGAAATACTCATGAGGAACCCGAAACTATAAATAAATGAACACTTGCCTAATAAATAAGAAATTAAAAAATAACGACACTGAACCATTACTTGGTCACGACTCATTTCAGTCAGCTCCCGACTCCTTCAGTCTCTCTCCTCTCTCCCTCTCTCTCTTAATAACCGTATTATCCTATCGGTTCTGGACGTATCCTAGATCTATGCCATCTCTGTATGTATATCCTGCTGGTTCTGTTTCTCTGGAGAACCCTAGTACACGTGTCATCTCTACTTCAGAACTTTCCTCCAAATTGAAGAAACAACCGTCATGGACTTACGACGATAAAGTATTGCTACTTTATTTTTATTTTTATTTATTTTTATTTTTTTAACGTTTATTTATTTTTGAGAGACAGAGAGACAGAGCATGAGCAGGGGAAGGGCTGAGAGAGAGGCAGACACAGAATCCAGAATCCGAAGCAGGCTCCAGGCTCTGAGCCATCAGCACAGAGCCCGATGCGGGGCTCAAACTCACAGACCTTAAGATCATGACCTGAGCCGAGGTCGGCCACTCAACCGACTGAGCCACCCAGGCGCCCCAAGTATCGCTACTTTAAATAAATAAATCTTTTCTTGTCCTGTACATTTTAAAATTTTTATCTCTGTTTTCTTAGGATCCTGAGTTGACAAGCAATGAACTAAAAAGTATCCTCCTCTTAAACAGCACGCCAGGAATTGTTCTAAAATTTCCACCTAGATTCAGACGCCTGGTAGACTCCACAGACACACACAGGTTCCATTTTGGTATGGGGCCCGACTACAATTGTTCGGTCTAATTCAGCGTGACCTCGTACTTGTATCTGGGTGTCCCCCGCATAAACGTTTTTTTAAAGTCAAGCCAGTACTGAGTAAACGCAGTCAGTTCACTCTGAGAAATCCCTCTTGGGCTGTGACCCCACAGCCGTGTGTTAACCCTCCCGTCCGAAACGCACCCGGGCTCGGCGAAGACGGTGCCCGCCCCCTTGACGCCGCGTCCCGGGAAGCAGGAAACGGTCTCTGCGCACTCACCGCTGGCCATCCAGCCTTTGACCTTCGAGCTTCAGACGGTTCCAGAAGCTGGGCCTAGGCTCCGATCGGGGGCAAAACGGGACAGAGCGTGGAAGAGGGCTGCTTCTTCCTAGGAGCTCAAGAATCGGCTCTTTTCCAGCTCCTGTGAAGCCATCCATGACATTCCCAACAGGAACGTGTTTTTGTTTTTGTTTTGGTTTTTTTAACGTTCATTTATCCATTCTGAGAGAGAGAGAGAGAGAGAGAGAGAATCCCAAACATGCTCCGCACCACCAGCACTGAGCCCAGCTCGAGGCTCCAACGCACCAACCATGACGTCATGACCTGAGCTGAAACCAAGACTTAGACGCTTAACCTCCCGAGCCACCCAGGTGCCCCCCAACAGGAACGCCATCTGTCTCTCTGGGAGTAGCTGCGTTTCCTCCCTCATTTTGGCTTTGGCATTGCAAAGAATGGGCCTCGTTACAGGGCTGCCCTGGCTTTGCTCACTGTTGTCCTTCAGGGGTAGGACCCCTAAAGAGTTCCAGAGGGAGCGTGTTGTCTCCTTTCGCCCCAGCTGGGCTGCCGGGCCTGGCCAGCCTGACCTCCATCAGGACGTCCCTGCCGCTGGCCAGGTCGAGAATGTCCACCTTTCGCCGTCCCCACGCGCCTGCAGACGTGAGAGCCGACAGAGTTGCCAGAACCGGGAAACGCCGGCGGAGCCAAGGGGCAAGTGCATGCATTCCGTCTGTCAGCATTTACGAAGCACCTACTGTGTGCCGGGACCGGGGCTGGAGGCCAAGCAAGCTCGGGCCCTGCCCTCTGGGCAGAAGGCGGACCCAAATCATATTTATTCATTCATGTATTTATTTATTTATTTACTTATTTATTTATTTTTAATAGCCTCAGACTCCTGGTCACAGAGCAAAGGTTCAATAAAGATTTTAAATGGTGTGTGTGAGAGAGAGAGAACAAGAGAAAACGGGGGCGCGCACGAGGGCGTCGGCTCCTGACGTACGTGCCCAGGAGGAGCCATTAAAAGCAAACCCCCGTCATTAGTTTCTCCAACGACCGTCTCGAACACTTCATTAGGGAGAAAAAAACAACTCGTTTTCCTCCTGAGAGTCGGGCGGTATTGATTTTCAATGTTTCAAACCCATAAACAAACACCCCCATTGACGAAACCCCATTTCACTCAAGAATCGTATGTCTTCATCTCAAACGCACATTTATGCTTCTTGGTCGGAAAAAGAGAAACGCTAAACAGACCTTAGTGACCATTTCATCCAGCCTGAGAGGATAGAGGGGGCTCGGCTTTCAGACTTTATCAACGGCAAACGGTTCCGCGCTCGGGCGTTATCTGATAGCGTTTACAGAGCACAGGAAACGCCGTCCGCTGGGGACAATGGGAGTGACCGTCGCAGGAAAGAGAAGGGGCGTAAGGAAATTTTGAGCAGGGCACTGAAAAGCGGAGTAAAGTCCTTCATTGTCAAAATGAAATGAAATAGTAACGGCCTTATAAGTAGTCTGAGGTAAGGCGCCCTCCTTCCCAGTGAGAGGCTCTGTTTATTTCCACGGTTCCGCCCCAGCAACAGATTTCCCCCAAATGGTTTATTTTAGGAGCGCACCCCAGGAACACTAACTGAATTACCTTTCTAATGACCTGCCAGGACCCCGGCCTGCAATTTATTCCTCTACTTAGCGTCTGCTTAACTCTGTGGGTTCAGAACTCCATTCTTTTTTTTTTTTTTTTAATGTTTATTTATTTTTGAGAGACATAGAGACAGAACGTGAGCAAGGGAGGGAGAGAGAGAGAGGGAGACACAGAATCGGAAGCAGGCTCCAGGCTCTGAGCCGTCAGCACAGAGCCCGACGCGGGCTCGAACTCACAGACCACGAGATCATGACCTGAGTCGAAGTCGGACGCTTAATGGACTGAGCCCCCCAGGCGCCCCCAAAACTCCATTCTCAGTAACCATGACCCGCAAGCTCAAATGTCTGCCTCGCCAGCCACAGAATTTCCCTCTGCCCCGAACGCACCTCCCGGGCAGCTGCAGACGCTTCTCGGCGCTGGTGCTCTGTCCCACCGCGGTTCCAGCGTGGAGGTGGAAGGCAGTGTCACAGCATCGCTCAATCGCTGACCGATCGGGGAGCCGCCTTCCACTGTGCGCGTAAAACCAGGCGGAAGACGTCGTGGCAACGACTTCCTGGTCACAGAAGACCAAGGTAACAGGCTCAGAGTCGCTTCAAAGTCAAAGTCACTTCTTTTTATTATTATTTTTTTTAATTTTAGGGAGAAAGCACACAAGCGTGGTGGGGAGGGAGAGGCAAAGAGAGAAAGGGAGAGAATCTTAAGCCAGCTCCACGGTCACCACGGAGCCCGACGCGGGGCTTGAACCCACGACCCTGGGATCATGACCTGAGCCGAAATCAAGAGTGGGACGTTCAACAGACGGAGCCATCCGAGTGCCCCTCAAAGTCACTTTTTAAAAAAGGAAACCACACAGACTCCACATACGTAGGCTGGAGTATTATTTAGCCACGAAAAGAAATGAAATTCTGGAACACGCTGCAGTGCGGATGAACCGTGAAGACACCGTGGTGAGTGAGAGAAGCCAGTCACACACGCAAGTGTGTGTTGGTGATGGTGCTCACACGAAAGGTCCAAACTAGGAAAACCCACAGTGACCGAAAGCAGACACGTGGTTGCCAGGGGCGGAGGGGAGGGAAGAATGAAGACACACTGCCTAACGGGTCTCCTGGCAGGACGACGGAAGTGTTTCGGAACCAGACAGAGGCTGCGCAACACCGCGAATGCCGCAGAATGCCGTGGGAATTTCCACTCTCAAACGGTTAATTACGTGTTACCTGAATTTCACCTCAGTGAACGCCCACACTCATGGTGTGCAACCCACCATGGATTGCAGGAGGTCGTGATTTTAAACTTTCAGTTTCCCGAGGGTATCTTTTGTAAGTTGTCCTCATGTCTCAAGAAAATTCCTTTCCAAACACACAGGACACATTCCTGGATTCTGAGAATACTTTTTGTGTGTGTGTGTTTTTTTAAGGTAAGCGGCATCCGGAGGGGAGGGCCCAGCTGCTAATTCTTCGTCTTCGGTGGAGTTATACATTGAGAAGTCTTGATAAGAATATTTTGGGGCGCCTGGGTGGCTCAGTCCGTTAAGCTTCTGACTTCACCTCAGGTCATGATCTCCCGGTTTGTGAGTTCGAGCCCCGTGTCGGGCTCTGCGCTGACAGCTCAGAGCCTGAAGCCTGCTTCAGATTCTGTGTCTCCCTCTCTCTTTTTACCCTTCCCCCGCTTACACTCTGTCTCTCTGTCAAAAATAAATAAACATTAAAAAATTAAAAAAAAAAGAATAATTTGCGTGAGGGGGGATAAAGGCACAATTTCTGAATATTTGGGTCTCTCTAGGAGAAACATCGACAACTCAGAAATAGGGTTTTCAGGGGAGAACATTTATTTTTTTGGCTATTCCTGCCCAGCTTGTGTCCCTGATGCCCCCTTAAGAAAATGTGACCGGGGTGCCTGGGTCGCTCAATTGGTTGGGCGTCCAATTTGGGCTCAGGTCATGATCTCTCCAGTCACAAGTTCAAGCATTCAAGTCCCACATCGGGTTCCGTGCTGACAACCCAAAGCCTGGAGCCTGCTTCAGATTCGGTGTCTTCCCCTCTCTCTGCTCACCCCTTACCCCCGCTCGTGCTCTGTCTCTGTCTCTGTCTCTCTCTCAAATATAAATAAAAACATTAAAAAAAGAAAAGAAAAAAGAAAAACGTGGCCGTAAAAGCAGCCTTCCTGGGAAGCCGGGCTCTGACTTCCACATCTGTATCAGGGGTTGAAGGACACGCAGTATCTTGTCTCGGTGCTCGAGGAGGGATGCGGGATGGCAGATGTCACAAGGCATTAAATAAAGCTGCGCGGAGATGGAAATTGGTACCGTGTTTATTTGGAAGTGCCAGTGGCTGCTTAATTGTAATTTGAAGGAACAAGCTATTGGCTGAGAGTCATTTTTCTCAGTCAGGTTTTTGGTTTCTGCCATTTCCAGGGTGAGCCTCGAGTCCCAAGTCCTGTCCTCTGTGGCGACGTGATTTCCCAGTCAGGCTCAGGAATGACGGCATGTGGTGAGGAGCTCAAGCACAGGTCCTGTGGGGGCCCCGCTTTGCCTCACTGCTGCCCCAGGGGCTCATGCCCTAACTCACCCCAAAGAAGCTCATCACTCACGCCTCCCCCTGTATCAGATGAAGGACCGCCACGGACTGTCCGCCCTGGACTATTCCAAAGCACACTTGCCAGTTTGGGATACACTCAGGCTTCTTGCTTCCTTTCCGTCCCCTCCTCTACTCCCTAAAATTGAACGGATTCGTCTACCTGTGTTCGAAGCCCGGACTTTACTCCCACATGGTGAGAGGCAGTATTTGGAGAGGAGCTGCTGAGCCGAGGCCAGAAGAAGCTGGGCACGAGGCGACTGAGGGACATCCCAGTGGAGAAGTCGGCTGTGGGGAACAGAACAGCCCCTGCAGTCCTCCAGCAGCCCCAAGGCCCACCCTCCTGGCACAGTGAGTCCAGAAGAGACAGCTTCCCCCATCCTTTGCAGAATAAAATTCCCAAGACTCCCAAGGATCATTGACAGAGTCAGCTTCGGTCACATGCCCATCCCTGAACCCATCACTGGCCAGGAGACAGGGCATCTGGATTGGCCAGGCCTGGGTCTTGTGCTGTGTCTAATGGCCAGCAGAGAGTCCGGCACCTTGATCGACAGCCCTATCAGAAACCGCGGGCTATTGGGGATGGTTCCCGAAGGCAAGGCTGGTGCTTCTACTAGAAAGACAATGAAAAAGTGTGTTGGACACACAAAAAATAAGCAACCAAAGACAGCTATAACAACTCAAGCCAAGTTATACAAACAAGGAAATTTAATTGCATGAAAAATTGGGAATTCCTAGAGCCGGCTTCAGGGATTCCAGAGCCCCACGTGTTATCACCAAGTCTCCTATCTACCTGGCTAACTACACATCCATCCATCCATCCAACCATCCATCCATCTCTTTCATGATTCTGCTTCTCTATGTGTATTGCCAAGACACAGGCTCTGAAGCTCTGGGTTTAAGTCCAGATTCCATCATTTGTAGCTGTGTGGCCTTGGGACAATTTATTTACTCTCTGTACCTCAGTTTCTTCATCTGCAAAATGGGGATAAACCTATCTCATAAGACTGATGTGAGCACTAATTGAGTTTCTCTGGTACTCTCAGGAAAGTGACCGGCATCCACTGTCTGCTCCATAAACATTAGCTCTTGGTGTCATTACTACAGTTGGGCTCTTTGCGTGTGGTTTAGGTGTGTAGGGGTTGGAGAGCTGTGAGGAACAGCCAGAGATAGCCCCAGGCCTATGCTATTCCAACTCAGCAGACGTCAAGGACAGAGAAAGCTTCAGTCATCCAGCATCTATATAAAACCTTAGGAAAGGACCCTTGGGGCCTGGCCTTGGTTTCATGCCCATGTCTGGGTTCTGGGTCTCTCATTGCAGCCAGGGGAGATACTAGGGTTGACAAAGCAAGATCATGTGTCCATAACTGTGCCTAAGAGTGGGGGTTGTGATTGTCCATCTTGTGAGAACCAAAACAAGGAGATGACTGTTACCAGGAGACAGGGAAAAGAATACTGGGTAAACAAAAGCCACAGTATCCCTTACGCTAATAAACCTTTGGAGGAGATCTCTTACCTCTTCCATAAATAGCTACAGGGTGGAATGGGCCATTATTTTAGACCCATTCTCTAGGTTCCAGGGGCCTCTGTACCCTGCATGGCTTGCAATCTCCCCAGCCCCTGGCACAATGGCTGACACAGAATGGGTCCTCCTCCTTGCTGACTCTGCTGTCAACCCATGATCATAATGTCCTGTCCTAGAGTTGTTATGAGCTTATCTTCATCTGGGATGGTTTCTTCTGAGGAGATTCTTTGTTGCCTGATTGTGGGACCAATTTTATATCAATTCTCAGATTAGGAATTACTCATCACATAAATGAGTAAATTGATACTATAAATGGCAACTTTTTTCCCCACTCAGAGTCTTGGATAGAAAAAATAAATTTTTTTTTGGTCTCTGAGTCCCCCATTCACAAAAGGTATTGCATTTGGAGAGTCTTTTTTTTTAATTTTTTAAATATTTTATTTATTTTTGAGAGAGAGAAACAGAGCACAAGTGGGAGAGAGGCAGAGAGAGGGGGAGACATAGAATCCAAAGCAGGCTCCAGGCTCTGAGCTGTCAGCACAGAGCCCGACATGGGGCTCGAACTCATACACCACGAGATCATGACCTGAGCCGAAGTTGGACGCTTAACCAACTGAGCCACCCAGGCGCCCCGCATTTGGAGAGTCTTGACTTTATGCAGGTGGTCTGAGTTCCAGGTGTGCTGTCCATAAGTGGGCGTTAAAACTGAGTGCTAAGACCTAATTCAAGTGACACTCCACCCCAGTAGCTCTGACTTTAGTGACAGATCACTCCCTCTCCCTCTGACTTCCAGTTCCATCTGTGTCTCTAGTACTAGGATTTTCCCTTCTTTTTTTTTTTTTTAAGCTATGACTTTTTAATTGCTTCAGTTGTCCAGATTTTGTGGGCATTTACATCCAGAGCTATTCCATATCTGCCTTGCCCACTATGTTGCCAAAACCAGAAGTCTATCGTAGACACTGAGTAAAGTATTGTCAAATTTTAGGATAATGGAGAAATGCACCAATGACCTGTCATCTCAGGGAAAATGAGAGCAATGTTTAGGTGGCCTGCCAGCCCCATTGTTCTCTAACAATTTTAAAGACAGTATAGGGGGTATTATAGATGCCACTCATCTTTTCCTTTCCCATTTGTCTTTCCTGCTCATCAGCTAATAGGTAAGAACCGTCTAATGTCACTGTTGTTAGCACAATACTGACTGCCATCTAGACATGGTTTATTCACCACGCACTACACTGAAGGAAGTACTTTATATGTATTATCTCATTTGATTTTGATTATAATTCTGTAGGGTAACGGTATTCTTGGTCACATTTTACAAATGTTGAACCTGTGTGATCCAGAGAAGTAAATCCACAGCAAGTAAATAGGTGTGCAGGATTGAGACTCAGGTCATTCAGACTTCAAAGTCTGCCTATTTTCAGTAAAGAAAAATACCAGCAAAATGGCAGAGTGAGGGGCACCTGGGTGGCTCAGTCAGTTAGGCGGCCGACTTCGGCTCAGGTCATGATCTCACAGTCTGTGAGTTCAAGCCCCACGTCGGGTTCTGTGCTGACAGCTCAGAGCCTGGAGCCTGCTTCGGATTCTGTGTCTCCGTCTCTCTCTCTCTCTGCCTTTCCCCTGCTCACGCTGTGTCTCTCTGCCTCTCAAAAATAAATAAACACGTTAAAAAATTAAAAAAAAATGGCAGAGCGAAATGGAAAATGCTGGATCTATTCTGACTCAAATTTCTTTGGCATTCACAGACTCCATGTTGTGAGAACACAGCACGCTGGTTAATTTGCTTCAGTCCTTCCCCATCCCATCCCTACATCCTCCTTCTAGCCCAGAACTGCATTAACATTTTTGGGTGGTTTCCTTGGCTTCCCCTCAACCCTACTTCACCCCCCATACCAACTTCTTTTCTCTGCCATAGATTCAAGCTGCTGAAGCCTACAATCTCCAGTGTTCTGGCTCACGAGTCAATGGCTCATCATTAGAGTCTTCACAGGGTAATGAATATCAATCATGTGCTACCTCTCCCCAGTCTCCCACCCCTTCCCCCAGGCCCAAGTCTAGCCCAAGAGCAAACCATGGGTTTTGTGTCTGC
>PITB01014390.1:0-45786 GCA_004024585.1 Paradoxurus hermaphroditus | reverse complement strand
GAGTCTCTTATGTTTTATCTCCCTCCCTCTCTGTGTCTTTTTTTTATTTCCCCTCTTCCCCTCCCCCTGGTTTTTGCTTAGTCTCACAAAGTCCACCTATAGAATTTTTAACCAGGATCCTGATTTAACTCAGCCTGTTCTTGTTGACTTTCTTCTCTTGAACTTTCTGAGTCTTGGTTTTGGACACAGTAGACATTTTTGCTGAATTCCACTCCTGCCTTTCTTGGGTTCAGGTTTGGTACCAGCAGATTGGTAAAATCGACTTAATCCTAAATCTCTTATCTGGTACAAGGGATAGCTCACCCATAAGTATCAGATTTAATTGTGTTTAGTAATTAGTGGGGTAACCAAAGAGATAACGAAGGAATCAAATAACTGAGGTATGAACTGAACTGGTATTTGTCTCTTTACTTTAAACTTGATCTCTTAAAGGTCTCACCTTTCTTTCCCTTTGTTGTGCTATAGTTTTAAGATTTGTGCTGTTCTTTCCTTTCAGGCTCTAAATGAAGAAATCATTAATAGAAAGAAGAATGTAGATCAAGCTATTAAAAATGGTCAGGCTCTTCTAAAACAAACCACAGGTATTTTGAAAAGTGCATCTTCTTGCACCTCTGCAGTCATGCAGGCACACGTCTGGGGAAGTAAACATCCTGCACCAGCCACTACTCTTTGTACACAGGGGAAGCTTAGTATTTATTTACCGATTGTATTACCACGTGCTCCTGGAGGCTGGCTGCCCGCCCGGGGTCCTGTTTCCTGCTAAATCTTTTGAAAACCCAAAGACCTTATCTCACATTTGGTTGTAGGTGATGACTCCTCCTGCTCTCCGGTATGTCCGAGGCCAGCATTCACTGCGACATGCTGGGACCATCTAGAAACACCTGCAGTTTAAGTCAGATCTTAATTATCTCAGAAGTGGCTTTTATCAGTTTGAAGTTTTATTTCCCACCTCCCTTAGCGGGATTCTGGGTGAAATAGCTCCTACAGGGACAGAGCATCTGTAAAATTTAAGCTCTAATTTAAAGAAAAGGGGATGAAGGAGACTCCCTCATATCCTCTTAAATATAAATAATTGTGCACTGTCCCCCACAGGTGAAGAAGTATTGCTTATCCAGGAGAAACTGGACGGAATAAAGACTCGCTATGCAGACATCACAGTCACTAGCTCCAAGGCCCTCCGAACTTTAGAGCAAGCCCGGCAGTTGGCCACCAAGTTCCAGTCTACTTATGAGGAACTGACCGGGTGGCTCAGGGAAGTGGAGGAGGAGCTGGCAGCCAGTGGAGGACAGTCTCCCACAGGGGAGCAGATACCCCAGTTTCAGCAAAGACAGAAGGTGAGCTGACACTTTACGCTGTGAAGGGAAAGAATTTTTTTTACCTCTTCCAATCCTTAAGTTCAAAGATTTAAGTGTCATTACCAACTGTCTCAACCTTAAATCTAAACCAAAAAGTTCTGTCTGCCTCCTTTCTTGTTTGCTCATGGACAGTAAGATTTGACATAAAGGCAGATTTATATAAGAGCACTTGTTATGGTCTGAAGGGGGGAAAAAAAAGCAGACTGAATCCCAGATCCCTGGGAAGTTGGCTTCACATGTAACATTTTAAAAATTGACTTCTGTAACTCATTCTCTAGAGAGTGCTTCAGAATTCTGTTTGAGTCTCCTACAGGATCTAGTGCAGTTCTGGATGTGCAGAAATACTATGTAGGTACTTAATGAGTTAAATGCCCTTGGTTAAAGTACTTTATCATTTCTACTGAAGTAAGGAGAGAAAAGAGGCACTATTTGTTCTACCCAGAGATAGTGTGGCCCGAGAAGTGTTGCAGACAGTTCTAAGCAGCAGCTAAGCCTAAAGTCAGGCTGTGGAATGATTGAAAAATCTGAGACAAGAAAAAAAATAAGTGGAGGAAGGAGGTCAGAGCCCTGCTGGGATGTGTGGTAGAGATAGCACTTTCCACCCAGCACAGCTGCTAATGTGCTTAATTTAGCAAGGAATGGCCTGAAAACTTTTTTTCCCTCCTTAGGAATTAAAGAAGGAGGTCATGGAGCACAGGCTGGTGTTGGACACAGTGAATGAAGTAAGCCGTGCTCTCTTAGAGCTGGTGCCCTGGAGAGCCAGAGAAGGGCTGGATAAACTTGTGTCTGATGCCAACGAACAGTACAAGCTGGTCAGTGACACTGTGGGACAAAGGGTGGATGAAATTGATGCCGCTATTCAGAGATCACAGCAGGTAATGTTTATAAACACCTCTGCAGTAATGTGTTAGGCAGCAGGGATGTATGTGTGAAGCACAAAATTATGACCCACATTAAATACAGGCTCAGAAATAAGGATAATGAGATTAAGCTAAATCTGTTGCAGCAAATGATTTCAGTGATAGGAAGTGATTGGGTAAATGTATGTGAAGGTGAATCTCAGTTTGACCCAAAATATTTTTTTAAGTTTATTTGTTGTTTATTTATTTTGAGAGTGGGGGAGGGGCAGAGAGAGAGAGAGAGAGAGAGAGAGAGAGAGAGAATCCCAAGCCGGCTCCCTGCTGTTCGTGCAGAGCCTGACATGGGGCTTCAGCTGAACCATGAACTGTGAGATCATGATCTGGCCGACATCAAGAGTTGGACGCTTAACCGACTGAGCCACCCAGGCGCCCCGACCCATAATATTTGACCCTTTTTGAGCAGATGGGAATTTGCACTAGAGTCTGTGTGAGCCCTCTTCTCAGCTACTCATCAGTTAAGAGGCAGGTTCTGATGGTAGGTTCTGATAATATCTAGGACCAGAAGGTCCAAATGCATCCCGGTCTTAGTTTGACATAATCAACTGTTTTAGTATTAGCTGGAAGAGGGGAAGCAAGAACTATAATTACTATCAAATATGCTAACCAAAATAGAGCCATCCAAAATAGAACCTTCTCAGTAAACACAGGTGTCCTATTTCCCTAGATCTTTTTTCCTTCCTGCTTTCTGCAAAAAGTTACTTGCTTTCCTTTGTAGCTGGATAGGCACCTATGGATGTATCATGGTGCAGAGTAAATACAACAGGACTTCTTGAGTTCGTAGTAATAAGCAAATGCTTTGTGAACCACACAGAAGTTTGCCGTGATTCCCAAAGGGCCTCCCCAACATGTCTTTATTGATATCCCTAATCTTGGCCAGATATTTCAGTATGAGATTTATCATGCCTGGGAAAAGCCTACTTTCCTCTTTAAATATTAGTGTGTGTTGGCAAAGTTGAAGAAGAGAAAAAAACTGGTGTACCTCATTAAACAGCAGACACACAGAACAAGTTTTTAGTTTTCTTTGTTTCTGCAGAACCTTTTAAAGGTTTGGTGTTCTCCTGGGTTCTTATGCCTCTACAACTACGAGAGTACTTCCAAATTAACTTGACTCAGCTGTCTGTTGCCATGTTTAACCATACGTTTAAACATGTGGCCAAAACTACTGTTGAGTGTATGGGTAGGAAACAGGATGGGCAGATGGAGAGCACAGCCTCACAAAAGCATTGTGATTAGAAGTATAGTCTTAAGAGTGTCACTTTCCATTGTTGTTTCTATCTATAAAACCACTAATTGGGTTCTATAACCTCTTTATAAAGAAGTTGAAATAGGATCAACTCCTATTTGGTGAAGTATAATCAGTTACAAATTATCTGCATCTTGATTTATGATTTTATGAAAATTTCCCCAGTTTTGGCTTTTCTTTGTAGATATAAACCATATTAGTAAAAATCCAGGCCTTTCTGTGTTGAGGAAATTATAATTCTAAGGAGTATAAATTATCATACATAATTCATTTTTCTTTACTATGCCTATTAGTATGAGCAAGCTGCTGATGCAGAACTCGCTTGGGTTGCTGAAACAAAACGAAAACTGATGGCCCTGGGTCCAATTCGTCTAGAACAGGACCAGACCACAGCTCAGCTGCAGGTACAGAAGGTAAGCGTAACCCTGATAGCCACTGTGCCCTGAGGTGGGAGAATCTTTACCGGCTTAGAGTAACTATGAGAGTTTCTGACTGCCCCAGGTAGAATAATGCAGCTTCATGATGGCGGCTAGAGATGTAAAATATTTGATAAGATGAGGAAGAGATTCTTTTGCCTTGTGAGGAGGAAGTGATGGGCCCATTAATCCAGGAAAGAATAGTTAGCAGTTTTCTGGATGATTTTTAGGATAGGTGATACTTTTGTAAGCTACTAAAAGATAAGCATGGAAGATGTATGGATAAACAAAGAGTCAAACTTTATAGACCAGTTTTGATGTGGCTTAATCAGAGCGAGGAGTTTTTCATAAATTGCATCTAATAAAATTTCAGTAACACAGGCTTGGGATTCTCTTACTTCATGATCTAACTATAGTTCACTTTCAAAGGCTTTCTCTATTGACATCATTCGACACAAAGATTCAATGGATGAACTCTTTAGTCATCGTGGTGAAATCTTTGGCACATGTGGGGAGGAGCAAAAAGCTGTATTACAGGTGAATTGCATTTATTTATCTACCATGTTTATCTTGTCTTGATGGTGGTAAATCAGTACAATTGTGAAATGACGGAGAAGGTTTTTTCCCCCTCTGTTACTGGTAATGGTATTAAAGTACAATTTGATGTTCTGGGGTATCTGTACCCCTAACCCTATTTGCACAAATGTCAAGACAGTCCTACCTTATTATGTGAATATAACAGAGGAATTGCTGTTTATCTTCAGTCCATAGGGTCTTCGAGTTACCTCTCTAAGTATCTGTGATAGATTTTTCAGACCCATATGCAGGTATTCTTTCTTCAGCCCCTTCTAAATGATCAGACCCATTTCTAAAAAGATTGACCAAGAGAGTTATAGACCACTTTTGCTTGTTCTTAAAAGTTATGATTAACCACTGTTTCCTCAGAAATGTTCATAAATCGAACTACTCACTTTAAACACATGAAGCCTAAGGGTCTGGTTTATGGAGACATTTTTATCAGAGGAAAAAAGACAAGTGAAAGTTAATGGGCAAAGGGTCCATTACAGCCCCCGAGATTTTCTGTCTTGGACTGACCTGCCGTAATACTGCTGTGTCTGAAGTTGTATGTCATCTCTAAGAGGTTAATGTTGTGTCGTGCTTGCTCTGTTTGACTGTCTTTGAAACTACTTTCATGTGTTAAAAAGTCTAGAAACAGTATATATATGTGATAGGAAAAAATAGATAATTCAGATAAGTATAAAGAAAAATCAGTTGTAATTTTGCTCAGTCATTTGCATACATAAAAAACTAAAGAAATTATTTAGTTTTTAATAGATATATACCTACATTTTTCCTTAAAAGAAGGGTCCGTAATAGTAATAAATTTTATACTTCGTTGTTCATAGGAAAAGACAGAGTCTCTAATACAGCAATATGAAGCCATTAGTCTGCTCAATTCAGAGCGTTACACCCGCCTAGAACGGGCACAGGTCTTGGTGAACCAGTTTTGGGAGACTTACGAGGAGCTCAGCCCCTGGATTGAGGAGACCCGGGCATTGATAGCACAGTTACCTCCTCCGGCCATTGATCATGAGCAGCTCAGGCTGCAGCAAGAGGAAATGAGGGTAAGGAGCATGCCAGGTTTTATGTAATTGCAGAACTGAAAATTGGAATTAGAATTTTTGCACACACACACATAAAAAAATACATACCTGAATTATTTCCTTTGTCCTTAATATGAGTCCATTAAAGAAAAAGAGCATGGAGATGTCAGAAGCCTAGGTACTGCAGAAGTAAAGAACTAAGTAAACATCAAGGGAATTTTAAATCTTTCCAGCTATGGTTGGGGTGTTGTGAGACGTGGGGTATGGTTGGGTGGCTTTTTCCACTTGGGCGAGCCCTTGCTGGAGTGAGACGATGTCAGAAAGCATTGGCTGCATGTAGTTGAGGGAAAAGGGAAATTTGTAGGCACCTCAACTAATGCTGTTACCATTAAAGATAGTTTTTAATGTCTCTTTTATTTGTGGTTAATAGCTTGTGCTTATTCTTTCTCGTATTCCTATACTTGGATGGATATAAACTGGAAGGAGCCACCAGTAAAGTCAAAGAGTGGTTGGATTACTAGAAATGTTGCTATTTGTGCCTTGTCCTGCTTAATGTCTCGGTTTGAGGAGGGGGACAGATATTTAACCATGCAAATTATAATATAGTGCATGGAAGTATTTATATGTACAGAAGAGGGGGATTAAACTTGTATCAACAGGGAGGGGGCGGTGAGAGACAACGTGTCTGGGAAGGCTTCCCAGTGATGAGACATCTGAACTGGCTTTTGAAAATTAAGAGAATTAGGTGGTGTTAGAACCTAAGGCTTATTAGATGGGTTTTTTTCCTCCTCCATAAATGGTGAGGTGCTGCCACTTGTTGGTTTTTAGCAATTCAGTTTGTTCCTCTCAAAGTTGATATGAGCTCTGATCAAAGTATTTAAGCAAATAAACTGGTATAAAAATGCTCATTTTATTTTTTTACATAGCAACTCAGGGAATCCATTGCTGAACACAAACCCCATATTGATAAGCTGCTAAAGATAGGTCCACAACTAAAAGAGTTAAACCCCGAAGAGGGGGAAATGGTGGAGGAAAAATACCAGAAAGCAGAAAACCTGTATGCCCAAATAAAAGAGGAGGTGCGCCAGCGGGCACTGGCTCTGGACGAGGCTGTTTCCCAGTCGGCTCAGGTATGTGTGTGTCTTAAAGTCATGTTCCCTTCAACTACCCTTTAGTCTAAACACAAGATCTCTGTATCAGGTGTGCCTCTGTGGTCTGGAATGTCTAGACCAGTGTGCAGATGATACGTCATCAGTAGACCAGGAACCTGTGCCTATTACATTTTCATTCCAAGGAACGTTGGTATACCAACACTGTGGCGGGATGGGGGGGGGGCAGGTCTCATCTTGGCGAGTATATATTGTCTGTTGACATTTTCCTTGAAAACTTTCTATTGTGATGAGTCTTTAGCAGGGATAATTTTGAATAAATTCACCTTGAAGCAACAAAGGTGTCAAAAAAAGTGAGATTCCTGTCAGGCCTGTTACTTTCAAGATTTAGAAGACAGCACATTAGTTTTCTTACTCAAGAGAAAGAAAACTAGCTAGCTCCTGGTGCAGAGAATGATGCTTGAGTAGGGAGAAGTAAGAGCCAAAGAGAAACATAAACTACCAGCAGTGAAGTTTAAAGCATGTAACTACATACTTTTCAACTAATATATTGCTGTTAGTGGTATTTTTGTCATGTCTGGGTATTTTATTCCTATGTTTAGTCTCAATATTCTTGGTTAATATTTGTACTTACTCAAGTTTTTCCCCCACCTTCCGTCCCATCTCTCACTCACATTGTGGAATGTGTTACTTTGTGTTGTTGCTGCCTGCTCCTGTCCTCCCCACATCGTCACATTTCATTGTTGTGTTGACCGCGCCCACCATTACAGATTGCAGAGGTAAGGTACCCACCCCTGCTGGGATTAGAGGGTTCTTATGAAGCTGAGAATTGAGAAGATTTACCTTTAAGGAAATCTCCCTTAACTGTAGTGGAAGAAGTTTTATTAGTGTGGTTTATTATGCTGGTCTCACTTGGGGTGAAACCTAGAAGTGAGGGAGCGGTGGGGAGTGATTTTGTCGAGGAAATCCCACTGTGTCTCCCGTGTAAGACACGAAGAGTTGATAAGCCTCATTCCAATGAATCCAGAGTTGGTTTCAGAGAGCTTCTTAAGGGGGCAAGCTTATCTACATTGCACCCTTTCCCCCCTTCCCTGCTTCAGATTATAAATGAAAATTTTGTAATTACAGTCATGTTATTCAAAGTACCTGAAAAGTAGGAAGGTAAATTATTCTTTTAGAAGAAGGATAGATTTGATCTTCCTTAATTACCTTTCATCATGACGACCTTTTCCTTTCTCACTGTTACATACAGTGGATTATTAAATTGCATGCCAAGATTCTTTTAATCTCCAAGTCATGTAGCATATTGAGTTCCCCATCCATTTACACAGTTGGTGGAGGGCCTCTAACTTGTTGGTCTAATCTGTTGCATGCAACTGTCATCTGAGATCTTGACACACTGACTCACCAGTTCCATGGTCTTGTCCCTTCCTTGTCACACTAGTTGGGATCGGGGAAGTACTGTGACAGCACTAATGACTCGAATTGATTTCTGGCATATTACTTGATAATCTTTTTTTGTTTTGAAAATAAACCTTTACTTTCTTCTTTTGATGGGCCAGCACTGGTGTGCTATGCCTAAAACAGTCTCTTAGGCAGACCCAACACTTGACAGCCATCGGGCTAAGCCGAATGCAAGTTACCTGAAACAGTAGTAGATTTATACCCTGTTATTCCCTAACATTCCCCCAGAAGTGTGATAAAGTCGTATTGCTATGATGGCTAACATTCCAACATCTGTTCAGTTCCATGATAAAATCGAGCCCATGTTGGAGACTCTGGAGAACCTCTCCTCTCGCCTGCGTATGCCACCACTGATCCCTGCCGAAGTGGACAAGATCAGAGAGTGTGTCAGTGACAATAAGAGCGCCACCGTGGAGCTGGAAAAGCTTCAGCCTTCCTTTGAGGCCCTGAAGCGCCGTGGAGAAGAGCTCATTGCGAGGTCTCAGGGAGCTGACAAGGACCTGGCTGCAAAAGGTGCTTCGTGATCGAATTGTTTTTAAAAAAAAATGAGTCGAGCAAACTCTAGACTGTGCTTACTCCAGCCTCCCACCAGATATACTTCAGCAGTGCCCAAGTAACTAGAAAGGCATTTGAAAGTCATTTAGAATTCAGAACACATCTCCTCATTGAAACAAGAGTACAATTGGTAGTTGGATTCCTAGGCCAGGAAACAGATGCTGTTTTAACCCCTAATATGAATTGCAGTGTCTGTAGTAGGCAGTCCATAATTACTTTTTTGAACACTTTCTGTGGGAAACCATGAATTTGATACAGAACACTGGAAATAGAGTTCTCATCTCAGCCCCTTTATAAGTTAGGTCTTTTGTGTTTGAGCAGTACCTGTATATTAGATGATAACGCATTTCCACACTACCCCTCTGATCTCTTTATGTGTGAGACCAACACAAGCGGAAAATACAAGTGTCGAAATAATAATACAATGAAGGTAGAAAACTATTCTTCAATGATAAATTTGTAGAGCTTTTTAAAGGATAATTTCAGGGGAAAATGTGAGAACAAGGTGAAATTTCTGATGAAGCGGATTCAAGTACTCAGAGAAGTCCATTCATATCTGTTCTTTATTCCCTCAGAAATCCAGGACAAATTGGATCAGATGGTATTCTTCTGGGAGGACATCAAAGCTCGAGCTGAAGAACGAGAAATTAAGTTCCTTGATGTCCTTGAACTAGCAGAGAAGTTCTGGTATGACATGGCGGCTCTCCTGACCACTATCAGAGACACCCAGGACATCGTCCATGACTTGGAAAGCCCAGGCATTGACCCATCTATAATCAAACAGCAGGTCGAAGCTGCTGAGGTAAGACAGAAACAAAGCCTTGTCTTTTATGTGCGTGTCCTCTAGAAAATCACTTTATCCAAGTATATTGTGTTAACTGCTTACCCAGGTCTACTTCTTTAAGAGGTTGTTGTTGCTGTGTGTTTGTTAAATAGGACTTTTTTCCACTTGAAAAAAATATGTGCTCGTTCTAGTAGAGATTTCTCTCTCTTTTTTTTTTTTTTTTTTACATACAAGTTTTGTCACTTGGATATACTCCTACAACCTCCATAATTATGATATAGGATAGTTCCATCACTCAGAAGTAATCCTTTGTCAATTTTAAACTTAATTCAAATTGGTAGAATGTGCTTTCTGTTTTTAGTCCTCTCTGCAGTCTAAGATATTTCTCAGGTACATTTCTTTTTTCAAGTAAATTTCTTTAATACAGAAAAATAGCAGATAGAAAAGAAAATAAATTCTAGATTCATCATCCAAAGATAACAATTGTTACTTTGACCTACCTTTTTCTCATCTTTTTGGAGAGACTCGTTCTTACCAAATACATTTTTCATCTCATTTCGTCTCTTTAGTGTAAGTCCTGCCTATCTCGACATTTTGTCTTGCTTTTATTTCTGCCATTCTCCCCGCCCCTGTCATTGCCAGTGTATGAACCAGTTTTTAGGATCTGGCACAGAACTGACTTTCTCCAAGATTATACAGCCTATCATTTCTATTATGTTAGTCTCTCAGCTCTAAAGTTGGTGACTTGTACCATATTATTTTAGCCTTGTTGATATACTTCCCCATGATAGACTTCTGGCTGTAGATTATAATCTCCTTGGTGGGGGCGCTTGGGTGGGTCAGTCTGTTGAGCATCCAACTTCAGCTCAGGTCATGATCTCAAAGTTTGTGGGTTCAGGCCCCATGCTGGGTGAGCGCAAGTCGCTCTCCAGGCTCTGCACTCTTTCTCCCTCTCTCTGTACCTCGTGGGACTCTCTCTCCTCCCTCCCTCCACTCAAGCACGTTCTCTCTCAAAAATAAATAAATAAAAATAAAATCTTTGGCAACTGAAAGGATAAACCTTCGGTAAATTATTAAAGTTCATTAGACCTTTCCCAGACTATTTTTTATATATTGTTATATATAAAAATATGTTTCATATGTATATATTGTGTGAGAGAGAAAAAGAGAAACTGAGTCTGAAATTTCACTGTTTATATAAGTGAAACTTTAAAGACATTGAAAGGCCTTTGTGAAATTGACAGTTCTGTTCAACATCTGCTGTTGATGGGAGTATAAATTACATTTGCAAAGTTTGGGAAGTTCTGTTCTGCTTTCTGTTTTGGCTTATGTTCTGTTCATTTACATGTAGACTATTAAGGAAGAGACAGATGGTCTGCATGAGGAATTGGAGTTTATTCGAATCCTTGGAGCAGATTTGATTTTTGCCTGTGGAGAAACTGAGAAGCCCGAAGTGAAGAAGAGCATTGATGAGGTATGGAAAACCAGATCAGGAATGCAGATGAAACGTGAGTGGACTGACACGGAAGCACAATATTAATTAAAGAATCTCTTTTCCCCCCAGCTGAATAATGCGTGGGAGAACTTAAACAAAACCTGGAAAGAGAGGCTAGAAAAACTTGAGGATGCCATGCAAGCTGCTGTGCAATATCAGGACACTCTTCAGGTGAGAGGCCACACGGCGACGGTCCTGTTTCGGATCCAGCATCTGAGTGGATCACCTTTACAGAACTGGAGAATTCTCAAAACTAAGACAGTGCTGTTTTGGTATTTCTAACTGAAGTTTTCCACTCCTAGTGAGAAAAGTACTGACCTCCAAATTTCTACTCTTCTTGCCATGTTCCTCATCATCATATTTATCCTCAGGGTGACCATACAGTGAAGCAGGCCTTACTGTGCAAGTCATTGCTTACCAGAAAGTTCCAGAACCAAGTTACCTTATAGCACGGCTTGGCACAGTAGTTTCACCACATCCTGAGCTTGCTAGGTGGCCATGACAAATACTAACTGCTATTCACGTTTAGTTTTTCCAGAATGTAGTTTATTTTGGACATTATCCTAATAACACTGGCTCTGTTCTTAAATCCCCATGTTACTGGAATAAAGATCATTATCCCTTACCTCTGCCCCCCATCTGAAAACACAGACAGCACAAGGTACTTTAATTTTTGTCTGCTTATGTCAGCAGAGATAACTCCCAACTCCTTCTGTTCTCTTGGTTTTTGACTGTTTGTATTTCTATTTTAGGCTATGTTTGACTGGCTAGATAACACTGTGATTAAGCTCTGCACCATGCCCCCTGTCGGCACTGACCTCAACACTGTTAAAGATCAGTTAAATGAAATGAAGGTTTGTAAATGGGAATGACTTTTGAAGAAGAGTTGCTTCTTTTTTGTTTTTAAAGACTTGGTTTGATGTTAACATTAAGTATGTCTTTGGTAGGAGTTCAAAGTAGAAGTTTACCAACAGCAAATTGAGATGGAGAAGCTCAATCACCAGGGTGAGCTGATGTTAAAGAAAGCTACCGATGAGACAGACAGAGACATTATCCGAGAACCGTTGACAGAACTCAAACACCTCTGGGAGAACCTGGGTGAAAAAATTGCCCACAGACAGGTGAGGCAGATGGTAGAGTGCGTCGGTGGACCACTAGTTCCTTTTTTCTAATTTCCTGACAAACGTTCCCTTTGTGTCTTTTTCTGGGTAGCACAAACTAGAAGGTGCTCTCCTGGCCCTTGGCCAGTTCCAGCATGCCCTGGAGGAACTGATGAGTTGGCTGACTCACACCGAGGAGTTGTTGGATGCTCAGAGACCAGTAAGCGGAGACCCAAAAGTCATTGAAGTTGAGCTCGCAAAGCACCATGTAAGTGCCCTCAGTTTTCTCTCTAAGCCTGTTGCCTTGAGACCCAATATTGTCACCAGAAGCCTCTGGATATCGTGTGTTCTGTTGGAAACCAGACTTGTTGATACCTGTGGAGCGTAAGTTATATCATTCATCTTTTAGGTTCTAAAAAATGATGTGTTAGCCCATCAAGCCACAGTGGAAACAGTCAACAAAGCTGGCAATGAGCTTCTTGAATCTAGTGCTGGAGATGACGCCAGCAGTCTAAGGAGTCGTTTGGAAACTATGAACCAGTGCTGGGAGTCAGTGTTACAAAAAACAGAGGAGAGAGAGCAGCAGCTTCAGTTGACATTGCAGCAGGTATGTGCGTTGTCCAAGTCAGGGAGGTGCAGCCGTGCACATAACATTCGGGAGAAAGCCTATCTGAGTCAGCGAAAGGAAAACAATTTGAAGATCGTCCCACCATCCCCCTTCCCTCCACTCCAGCCCCCGCTCCATGTCTAAAGAGGAAGGTCAGTTCTGTGCTGGAACTTGTCTAGAAAGAATAGCTTTTGATCGAGTGATTCTTTTTGGATTTTTTTGTAGCCTAGTCTCTTTATTTACTATTCAAAGTTAGTAGGTCTTTGCCGTAACAAATCTTGCTCACAGATTCAGTTATTTCTTACATCAAGTGAAGATCCCCCCATGTCTGTGTTCAATAGTACCTCAGTCCGTTAATCGATTCATCAGGTTATATCAGACATCTATCATATATTACAGTGAAGTCCAAAAGATTCTGCCTGATTCTAAAAATTAATAACTATATTGGCCCTGTGCTAATCCAGCAACAGAACAACCCTAGGAGCAGCCCAGAATTCCCCCCTCAGGATAGGTTCCTCGTGTGGTCATTTAGGAAGTCTACTTTTGAAGCTGAGAATTGACCGCTGACCTTGCTGATGTGTCTTTTCTCAAAGGCCCAGGGTTTCCACAGTGAAATTGAAGATTTCCTCTTGGAACTGACTAGAATGGAGACCCAACTCTCTGCATCTAAGCCCACAGGAGGACTTCCTGAAACTGCAAGGGAACAGCTTGATACACATATGGTAATGGAGGCTTCTCAAAGTTGAACATAATCTCCTACTCAGCAGCTCCTTTCTGAATTCACAGACCTGTATGTATCTGGGTGTCTACAAAGCAGTGCATTTTTACCGACAATAGGGTATGACCTTAAGGATTGCTGCTTTTTACATGGGCTTTTAAGAGCCCCTACCACAGGCAGCAGTGGTGACAGGGAAGCTTGACTGGAAAAACATTGGTGAGCTGGTAAATTTTGAGTTGGTCAGTCGGTTGGCATAAGAATATTGACTTGAAGGTGAGAGCATCAAGAAGACAAATACATTAACACAGATGTGTCTAAGAAAAGAGTGTTTGGAAGGACTTAGAGAAATCAGTTGTTACTGTGACAATACTGTAGAAAGGGCTGAGAAAAAAAAAAGCAACATAATTTCTAGGCAAATGTTTCAGGTAAAGGAGAAACAAATTATTGGGGTCTATTTTTGTGATCTCTGATCCTTAAAGAAATCCTCTTGATAACAAAATTATCTTAATTTTAACTAAGAATGGTAGGATTCATTGCTCAGGAGTTGAACTGAATCCAAAAGAAATAGTTTTAATCAAGATGAGACCTTCCTGGACTTTTCCAACTGTGCTTATAAATCTGCGTATGGGTGGCTTTCAGGGAATTGGCGTTACCAGTCCCTTTATCGACTTGTTTTTTCTTTTCTTTCTTTCTTTTTTTTTTTTTTTTTTTTTTGTAGGAACTCTATTCCCAGCTCAAAGCCAAGGAAGAGACTTATAATCAACTGCTTGACAAGGGCAGGCTCATGCTTCTAAGCCGCGATGATTCTGGATCTGGCTCAAAGACAGAACAGAGTGTAGCTCTCTTGGAACAGAAGTGGCATGTGGTCAGCAGTAAGATGGAAGAAAGAAAGGTATCACCACAAAATACAGTGTGTGATTATTGGGCTCAAGTAGTTTGCTTGGCGATTGCATGTAACTACCATCTAGTTTCTGTAAAGATTTTTCAGAGACCATTATATAGTACCAGAAGTTGAAGAACTGGTTATCGTTTTTGATTTAATTGTTTTTATACTTATCAAACTATCTTTTCTGATGTTAAATTTCTATTTTGCATCCATGTCAAGTCGCACTGATGGTACTAGTTTCTGCCAGTATATGCTTTTATCATTCATTCCTTTTTTGCCTTTACCAGTTAAGACATTAGTGGCTGTTACTGCTGAGTGATGGACTTATAACTCATAGTAATCACTGATCTGTGTTCCTACTGAAAAACAAGGTCATGTTGGAGTCGCTGGCTTGGGATTGGGAGGGGGAAACAGAACATGCAGGGAGTTGGGCTAATATTCTCCACAGGAATTTGTACTCTAGTATAAATGCAGTTTGTAAAGAATTTTATCAAAAAAATCAGGAGAGAAGTAAATTATGTGACCTCTTCCCACTCTTCTTCAGAAATCAAGTTCTCTTTAAAAGTGATCAGGGATCAAGGCTTCACAACATTATTTTTTATGAGTACCAAATTTCAGAGTATTACTCAGCACAGAATTTCTGTACTGGGCAGATCTAATGTAAAGTATGTGCTCAAATCTGTTGGCCACATCCATTCAAGTTATTAAGCATGTATGTAGCAGGCACTGTGCTAGCTATATAGTGGAAGCGGAAGGGAAGGCATGAACCCTATCATTGTGAAATTTAATGGGCAGAAGGATATAAAACAACTATTCACACATATAAATGGATATTTTGAGAGTACCATTAATTTCCTAGAATTCTTTTAGTGTGGGGTCTGATATGAAGAACGACCAGAGGAGCTGAATGTAGGCTGTGTTCTAATTCTTGGATGGACGATAGTCTGTAATTCCTGCAGAATGCAAAACTAAGACTAATTAAAGAAACCGAGGCAGAATCTGGCTCATTATCAAGAAATTTCTAGGTTTTCCCATCAATGGAGCAAATTGCCTCAAGAAATACTTACCCATCGTTGGTAGAACTGGTTAAACAAGGAGTTGGTGTCAGGGATAGTTATTTCTGATTTTGCAAGAACTTACATTTCAGGATCACTAAAATCCTTTATTAAATGTGTATGGTGCTGTATTAAGGAATATATAGATAAAATGATGTGGAAAGATTTCCTGTTATCTAGGAACTTGCAGTATATTAATTTCTAACATTTCTATAATAAATTTAAGGTAGATTTTATTTTTTCTCTTGATTTGTGTAGATTGGGTCTACATTTTTGTAACATTCATTATAGTGTTTTTCTGTGTTACAAAAGTAGCTTGAAAACATAAAAATAAAAACCTATACAGTATAACTCAGTTAACAGTAACATTTATAGTACACATCTTGGGTTTCTTTCAGTGAATATCTTAGATATATTCATTTTTAATAACCTGTCATTATTCTGTGCCTACCTGTAGATGGACCAGGGACAGAGGTCATCACCTAGGTGTTGTGGGTAGAGCTTCTTTGAGGCTGGAGCTCATAGACTCTGGAATTGGGGTGCATTCTTGGGCAGTGGACATGGCCCTGAATGAGCCATTGTTCTTGCCATTCTGACTTAGTGTCTAAAAATTTGTATCTGGTTCGTCAGATTTTTGCTTAGAATATTATGGCTTTTTTTGTCTTTTTCTTTAATACCTTTTCTCCTTGTAGCTTAAAAATGAACTTCATGGGCACCTGGCTGGCTCAGGGCCATGAGTTCAAGCCCCACGTTGGGCCTAGAACTTACTTAAAAAATAAAAATAAAAAAGAATGAGCTTCAGCCTCACATTTTCAGGTGCCGTATTTTCTGAAAATGCACCATTTAAGCAGAGCACTGCAGTGAACATCTTTACAGTAAAGTGCTTTCCATTCAGTTGTTTTTACACCGCAGAAAGTATATCAGAGGGAAGTGAGGCTCTGCCCACAGCAAGTTGCAGACCCTGCAGCTGTCACCACTGAAGGATCTGTTCCCTTACACTTCCTGAATAGCTCTATCCCTGCCCTTTAATGTCCCAGGAAGTGGGGAAAGGCAGAGAAGGCAACTTTGCTGCAAATTATGCTCTTTCCTTTTTATACATGGTTGTTTGGGTTTCAGACACTAACATTAAGTTGCCCCCTTCTTTGCAAACAAGGCATGTTTGGAGGTTAAGTGAGGCTTTCTTTTCAGAGGTCATTTCATTTGGTGTACAATTCACGCCTTTGTCCTGGAAGCTACAATTCCTGAATTTGGCACTTTTTCTTTTTGTGTGTTTTAATTAAAATTCAGTCAAAGCTAGAAGAGGCCCTCAACCTGGCAACAGAATTCCAGAATTCCCTGCAAGAGTTCATCAACTGGCTCACTCTAGCAGAGCAGAATCTCAACATCGCCTCCCCTCCCAGCCTGATTCTGAACACTGTCCTCTCCCAGATAGAGGAGCACAAGGTAACTGTGACGTTACACGGCCGCTGCCTTTCGAGAGGACTAACTGAAAGAGAAGGGCCTCTATCTTTTCTTCAGTTTAAAAAGAGCAATATTTTCCCCTCAGGTGTTTGCTAATGAGGTCAATGCTCATCGAGACCAGATCATTGAACTGGATCAAACCGGGAATCAGTTAAAGTTCCTTAGCCAAAAACAGGACGTTGTTCTGATCAAGAATTTGCTGGTCAGCGTCCAGTCTCGATGGGAGAAGGTTGTCCAGCGGTCTATTGAAAGAGGGCGATCACTGGATGATGCCAGGAAGAGGGCAAAGCAAGTAAGTTAGGAAAGAAAGCTACCAGTTTCTTGAACAATCTAGGGCTGTGCATGTAGAGCCTCTGCAATGAGTTATATGAACTTGTAGCTTGCACATTTATTCCTGTTTTGACTTACTTTTTACATAATTGCAGTTCCATGAGGCTTGGAAAAAACTGATTGATTGGCTAGAAGATGCAGAGAGTCACCTGGACTCAGAGCTGGAGATATCCAATGACCCGGACAAAATTAAACTCCAGCTTTCTAAGCATAAGGTAAAGCGGTTCATTGCTCTTAGGTCCTGACCTTGGTATTCACTGAAGATTGCTAAAAATGGAAGTCAGAGCTAGTAAAAAAAAAAAAAATCGGTTACTGTTGAAAAATCAAGATGATGAAGCCAGCTGTTTTATATCTACATGGTGTCTAACCATAAAAATCACTCATTTAAATAACCATTCGAACAAAGTGATTGTGGGAGTAACCAGTTAAAACAACAGGCTTTTAGAAATTGTCATGCACTGCTATATGTGGTGTAAACAAAAATTCATAAATTTCTTTTTCTTTTCTTTTTTTTTTTTTTTTTTTTGAGAGAGAGAGTGACCAGGATACGGGCAGAGAGACGGGGAGACAGAAACCAAGCAGGCTCCTTGCTGTCAGCACAAAGCCTGATGCAGGGCCTGATCTCATGAATCATGCAGTTATGACCTGAGCCGAAATCAAGAGTGGGATGCCTAACCGACTAGGCCACCCAGGCACCCCCAAAATTTTTATAAATTTCTTGAGGATGGGCTGTTGTTAGCTCAAGAAGTAGTAACATCCATACTCCCATTACCAACCTGAATACTGAAAATTTTTCTTTGTTCCAAATCAAGATGTCATCTGACTTTTAGCGTGGGTTCTTTCTGTTCTCTTTGGAAACAGGAATTTCAGAAAACTCTCGGTGGCAAACAGCCTGTGTATGATACCACAATTCGAACTGGCAGAGCCCTGAAAGAAAAGACTTTGCTTCCTGATGACACTCAGAAACTTGACAATTTACTGGGAGAAGTCAGAGACAAATGGGATACTGTTTGTGGCAAGTCTGTGGAGAGGTGAGTACAAGTATTCGCTTTGTGGGTCTGTATATCATCCCGAAACTAACAGACTGTTACTAGATTCCCTAAAATGGCAATAAAGCTAAATGCATCAGTTTTTGTAGCAGGTTTTATAGCATCTTGATATCTCTAGTTCATTGAGCGTGAGTTGTGAAGTAAGTTGAATAAAATGTATTAGAATTCACATTTTAAGCTTGAACTTTACTGTATTAACGAGAGGCCCATAAACTCAAGCTAATAGCAGCAGAAGATTAGTGACTACACTTCTTTGTCAGCAACCCGGTTGTGACACTGACGGCTGTGTCAGTGAGTTCTCTCACCGTCAGGCACTGAGCCAAGCCTCTGCACGTAGCGCCTCATGCAACCATCGTAATACTTGCCCTTGACTGGGCAGTCACTAATGAGTGTGTGTCAGAAAGGGGCTACTAATCACTTAATCCGCCTAACAACCACTGAGGGGGACTCTGTTATTCCCATTTTACACATGAGGAAACTATCATAAAGAGAGTTTTTAACTCCCCCAAGGTCACTCAGCTACTAAGCAGAAGAGCTGGGATTTGAAGCTTTTGAGTTTAGTTCCATAAGTGGTACCCCTATCCCTGTGTGGCCACCATGCTATGTTAAATATTAGGATATCTTTATATTACTTGTCCTGCACAATATTTTGGATGAGGTAGGTGACTGAGGTTCAAAGAGGTGAAGAGAAAGCCTAGGGTCACACAACTCCTGACTCAGACCATGACGGAAACTGTCCTCCTCCACCTGAGTGGTGTTAGGTGATTAGCACAGAACTTGGGGCATTAGGGTGTATCCATGTGTATAACCATTGGACTCGAGATGCCAGAAGGGCATCTGCACTTGTCTCCTGTACTGCACTTTATCCATTCTAGAGAGCAGTTTGATTCAAAATGTTTATGCAGGGGCGTCTGGGTGGCTCAGTCGGTTGAGCGTCCGACTTCAGCTCAGGTCATGATCTTGCGGTCTGTGAGTTTGAGCCCCGCGTCGGGCTCTGTGCTGATGGCTCAGAGCCTGGAGCCTGCTTCAGATTCTGTGTCTCCCTTTCTGTCTGCCCTTCCCCTGCTCATACTCTGTCTCTGTGTCTCTCAAAAATAAAATAAACGTTAAAAAAAAAATTCAAAATGTCTATGCATATCTCTTAGTCACTTTTTATGTTTTGAACTAGCCCAGCATGGAGGGCCCTCTCTCAGTAGAGTGCAAGTAGCACTGCCTTCAGCAGGCAGAACTGTGAGTCAAAGAAAAGGGATCCCCCAGAACAGTGAGGTTTGTGTGCTTTTCTCAGGCAGCACAAGTTGGAGGAGGCCCTGCTGTTTTCGGGGCAGTTCATGGATGCTCTGCAGGCCTTGGTCGACTGGCTGTACAAGGTGGAGCCGCAGCTGGCTGAGGACCAGCCCGTGCACGGGGACCTCGACCTGGTCATGAACCTCATGGACGCCCATAAGGTGAGGGGTGGGAGCTGCGCCTCTGGGGATGGGCAGGGCCCTCGGGTCCTCTGCCTCAGCGGGCCTCCTGCTCAAGCTGCCGTCCAGGAGAGAAAGGAAGTCTAGAAGAGCCTGTGTCTCTGCTCGTCACAGAGGCCACTTCTCGCTCCGTGTTTATCGCTGGGATTCTGCATCGGTCACAAAGGATTCACCAAAATTGCTTTGATTCGGATTTGGCGATGTGTACAATTAGTCTTGGGGTTCCCCCCCTTCCTGTTCGTACCTCTCAGTTGAGTCACACAATGAATTTAAACTCAAGATACCCATTTCTACTGACCCCTGAAATGAAAATGAGTTCTTCTCTGGGCTACTGTTGGCCCTCGCTAGCCCAGCACCATGCACGGCAGTATTCAGTGTAACCTGCACCTGCCATGTTGACCTACACTATATCCTCTTGTTTTAGCACCAAGCATTCAGCTTTACTCAAAATTGCATCCGACTCTTATTATGCGCATGGCAGAATGTGTTCTTAACTCCCACAATTCTGGAAATCTTGCTGTAGTGTTACTTCTGTTTTACAAGTTGGGAAACTGGGACATCAGCTAAACAGCTTACCCAGAGCCGCACACTTACCTTGAGAGCCACCTCTTCTGGTGGTTCTTTCTCGCACATTGTCTGGCCTCCCTCTGCATAAAAGACACACGACTGGAACCTACCAAGGACAACTGAACTGAACGATTCCTTTTCTCTGTGGTTTGGCTTCTTGGGTTCAGAACATTTCTCAGCAAACTAATTCTTCTGTTTTTCTTTTCTAGGTTTTCCAGAAGGAGCTTGGAAAGCGAACAGGAACCGTTCAGGTACTGAAGCGGTCGGGCCGAGAGCTGATTGAGAATAGCCGCGATGACACCACGTGGGTGAAGGGGCAGCTCCAGGAACTGAGCACTCGCTGGGACACTGTGTGTAAGCTCTCCGTCTCCAAACAAAGCCGGCTGGAGCAGGCCTTAAAACAGGTTAGAGGCTTTTTTGGCAACAACACAAGGGGGAGGATCCAAGCAGATTCATTCTCATTTCTTTATCAGGATCCGTTCCACCCAGTCTCGAACGGAAATCCAAACATTGATCTTCTGAATGTTCTATAAGATTTTAATGTTCATTTGTATTAGAGAAAAAAATGAATTTGGTTGGTTTTTAAAGATCTTCAAATGAAAGATGACCTTTATGGGGCCTTAATAGGGCCATCAGTGCCTGTGACACACTAAGGCGTTCAGGCCGGACCCTTTCCCTGGCATTACCCCAGTGTCTGGGACCTTGGCTGCAGAGAGGCTCAATGTGTTGTACTTGGTTATTTCAGGCGGAAGAGTTTCGGGACACAGTCCACATGCTGTTGGAGTGGCTTTCTGAAGCAGAGCAAACACTTCGCTTTCGGGGAGCACTTCCTGATGACACGGAGGCTCTGCAGTCTCTCATTGACACCCATAAGGTAACCCAGCCCCAGGGCGTGGTGACCCATGCCACTCACCAGGGTGAGGACTGCCCACTGCTCAAGGAAAATAGCTTTTGTTTGGAAATTTCCAACCTCATGTGCAAAAGACTAGAGCTAGAATGGGCCCAGCTTATTGGTACTTTTTAAATATCATAGTACTTTATAATTGTCATTTGTCCAAGACTATATTGTTTATATACATGGAAATGAATAAAAACAGGATATAAAAATAAAAGAGAGAGAGAAACTAGGATAGGAAGAGGGTCCTGCCCGGCCTCAGAAAGGAGGCACCTCTCTGGGTCTCTAGACCTTGTCTTCTGTAGCAGAGAAAGTCATTCTTTTTATTTGTTTTTTTAATGTTTGTTTATTTATTTTGAGAGCCAGAAAGCATGCTAGTGAGCACAAGTGGGGGAGTGGCAGAGAGAATCCCAAGCAGGCTCCATGCTCTCAGTGCAGAGCCCAATGCAGAACTCAGTCTCACAAATTGTGAGATCATGACCTGAGCCAAAATCAAGAGCCGGATGCTTAACTGACCGAGCCACCCAGGCACCCTGAGAAAGTCATTCTTATGTAAACCCTTCACCTTTTCATAGCTTTCAGAACTGGAAAAAAAAGTGCCAGCGACACCCAAATGCAGGCTTGTAGAGGCCTGTGTTAACATGGGGGAGGGGAAATGCATTGAAATCTTTTCCTTCTCACAGAGTAAACTAACAGTACTGCTAGAGTAGATTTCTCAAGGTTTTGTTTCCAAATCTTTTTCATTCAAGGAGTTCATGAAGAAAGTGGAAGAAAAGCGAGTGGATGTTAGCGCAGCGGTAGCGATGGGAGAAGCCATCCTGACCGTGTGCCACCCTGATTGCATCACTACGATCAAGCACTGGATCACTATCGTCCGAGCTCGCTTTGAGGAGGTGGGTTCCTGGTTGTAGAGGAAAACTACACGTGCTGAGGGAGACGGGTTTCTAGTGAGAAAATGCCCCCGAGCTTTCCCCACCCACCCCTAGATAAGGAATCTTTCGCCCACCTTGAATATCTCAGTAAGAATTAAATTAGTGTTTTAGTCATGACTGTTTCCTTGGTAATGAGCAGCAGTCTGAGAGAATAGCGCTGGTATAGTGATGTGTTCAGTGATGAATTCCAGGGGACTTCCCGAGAAGTCCTGTGTTTAATAGGATATATGTACTAGAATTGCTTCCAGGAGTGCTGGTTGCTCATTCCGCTCTGTCACTGGAGTAATTGTGAGGCCTCTGGAGCGCTTGAGTGCTCTTCCCCCTAAAAGTCATTGTTAGGATCAGATGGAAGAAAAGATTTTGGAAACAAAGGATTCGCTCGACTGAGAGGGGCTGAGGGTTTTCTTTCTCTCCCCAGGTCCTGACATGGGCTAAGCAGCACCAGCAGCGTCTTGAAACAGCCCTGTCAGAGCTGGTGGCTAACGCCGAGCTCTTGGAAGAACTTCTGGCATGGATCCAGTGGGCGGAGACCACCCTCATTCAGCGGGACCAGGAGCCAATCCCTCAGAACATCGACCGAGTCAAAGCCCTCATTGCGGAGCATCAGGTATCATTACGTCACGGTGTCATGAGGCCGTGGACGTTTCCTGTAGCCTGTTTCCTTTGCTCTGTGTATTTGTTTTTAAATGGTGCTTATCATATTCACACAGATTTAGCAGCTTAAAACAAAACACACTTACTGTCTTGCAGTTTCTCTCAGTCTGGGCCTGAGTTAGCTGGGTCTCCTTAGGATCTTACCAGGCCAAAATCGAGGTGTCAGCTCTAGCTGCAAGTTCTCACCCAGGCTCATTTAGCTGTTGGCAGAATCTGATTCTTTGTAGTTATAGGACCAGGTCTCCATGTTCTTGCTGGCCGTCAGCCAAGAGTCCCTGTTAGCTCCCAGAGCCTGCCCTCAGGTCCCAGCCACCTGGCATGCTCACAGCATGCCACCTAGGTCTTCAAAGCCACCAGCAGGAGAGGCTCTCCTAGGTCTGTCTTTGGCATCCTGTGTGGCATTCATTGCTCTCACTTCCTGGTTTTCCTCACTCAGCTGTGACCTCCTTGGAGTCAGAAGGCATGTCTTATCTCTTCAGGTTTCCTACACCTGATGAAGTGCCTTGCTCAGTTGTTTCTTGAAAGGAGTGAGGCAGTGTACAAAGACATCTGGTCTGTCCGTCATGAGCTTGGGCTTTGTGAGTAAAGTTGCCTGATTCCCTCTTAGTCCAAGAAAACTCTTTAACTCTCTTCCCTGTTGTTTGTGTCTGACAGACGTTTATGGAGGAGATGACTCGCAAACAACCTGATGTAGACCGGGTCACCAAGACGTACAAACGGAAGAACATAGAGCCTGCTCACACACCTTTCATTGAGAAATCCCGCAGCGGCAGCAGTACGTTTCTAGCCTCCCGTGTTAGGGTGTTTCTTTCCTGATGTTTGAAGATGACCACTTTCCAAGTCCCTATCACAAAACTTCTTTTTGGGTCATCTGACTGGGTCAGTCAGGAGAGCATGCAACTCTTGATGTCAGGGTCGTGAATTCAAGCCCCACATTGGTTGTGGAGCCTACTTTAAAAACAAAAGAATTTGAAAATAAACTATTATGAAACATAAAAAAAAAAAACACCTATTTTTTTCAAAAACCATATTGGATTTGAACTAAAACTTTTTTTGAGATTCACTTTTTTTATACCAACACATAGTAGCTATATTCCATTTTCTTGAACTGACATAAAATTTCGAAGCAGGTAAATAGATTCTACTGCAGTGGCCTTTCCAGTGCTTTGGTCGTCAGTGCTAGCTGTTTGCGTTTGGTTTGCACTGATTCAATTACAACGTAAGTCTGCTCCTGTAGGGCCACTGCTTTTTTGGTACTGAGTTCACATTTCCTCAGCTCGCTGTGGACAGAATTGATTTGAAGATATGAGACCAGTACTTATTGGCTGTGGGGGGTGGGGAGGATCAACAGTTTTGAAATGAGCAGGCCTCATATCTGAATATTGTCCATATTTCTTTTCGCATTTACTGACTACATACCATTTTAAAGGTCTCCTAAGTTAACACATACAGCACTTTCAAAAGAAACTTGTGAACTTGACAAAACCAGCTTTCCTGATCTCGTAGTTGTTTTTCCTTTTAGGGAAGTCTTTGAGTCAGCCCGCCCCTCCTCCCATGCCAATACTTTCACAGTCCGAAGCGAAAAACCCACGGATCAACCAGCTGTCCGCCCGCTGGCAGCAGGTGTGGCTGCTAGCACTGGAGCGGCAGCGGAAGCTGAACGATGCCCTGGATAGACTGGAGGAGGTAAGGCCCCGCCAAGCATCCTTTCCTGGAGGGAGGTGACTTCTTTACCTTCTGAGGTCCTCTTCCTATGTGTGCCTTGACCTCCTTCTCTAGAAGGTTAGGACAGACTGGGGTGAGGCAGTACTCTGTCCTTCAGGCCCGCTATGAGAAAAGCTCATGGGTGAGGAGACCACTCACAGCAGAGCAGGCCATCCATAGCACCTCGTTGTGGAAGGCGACCAAGCAAGCGACCCCCAGTCCACGAGGGTCTAGCCTGTGACCCGACCCTCTTCAGCACCTGGCTGTGGTCAAGTTCAGGAGCATAACTTTGCAGTTACCTCCAGGTGTGCAGCTTATCACAATAATGATCATTATTGGGCCCTTTATGTAAAGATATAAGCTACATAATTAAGAAACAAGGGTAACTTTTATGACCTTCTTATTTCTCCGAATCTTCACTAACGATGAAAAGCAAATCTGTTTTGAAGTCTCATTAACACCAACCTAAAAAAGGTTGGTACTACACTTATAGTTTCTAAAACAAACCTCTAATATCTTTTATATTTTTTTTATTTGTGCCTGTCAAAGCAGCTATGCCCGGAAGTGAGTGTTCTGTGTTTTTTGTTGTTATTTCTGTAGATCAGTTGAGTTTTAAGCATATTTGGTTTTTTGGCTTTTTCTTTTTTCCCTATTCCTTCCAACTTTGGAATTCGAAAGACCAGGGGGAGAACAGCTGCTCTGTCTCAGTCATTCTGAGTCTGTCTCACCAACACAGTCCAAGCAGCTAAACTTCGCCTTGCCCACTGCTCAAGCCCGCTGTCCTCTGCCAAAGCCAGATATTTCACGTGGAGGTCAGATGGTCAGTGTGTCCCCTCTGGCACCATTCCAAAGACACATGCTTGCTGCACACACGGGTTGGATTCATAATGCTTCCAGCCAGAACTCAAATTTTCTCATCTCAGAAAATAACGGGAAACACAAGCCTTCTGACCTGGGCCTCTGTGCACTCACAGTTCTTTTCAAAATCACGTAAGTGAGGAGCGCTAAGGACTTCTCTTCTGATAGAATCCGTTCCCTTACATCTGAGAAGGCGATGCTTCGAAAAAGTGCAAAGGGAAAGCAAGGCTGGTTCCACCCGTTCTTGTTCCACGTGCTCTGTATTTTCCATGGTGGTTGTTCAGTTACCGTTCCTCTCACTGCTCCGCTATACTCCACAGCTCATGTAAAACAATCACGGCTTTAAGTGAAGGACCCAGATGGTGCCTTCACAAAGAGGCAGCACGCGGATGTCATTGTAGATGCCCCTCCGGAAGGCCTGCATGGCTTTACTGAATGTCTGAAAGTTTTGGTATGCTCCGGGCAGGTTTGAGGGCCAAAAGAATAAGTCTTGTTGACACCTGTGATTTCTGTCTAGTTGAAGGAATTTGCCAACTTTGACTTTGATGTCTGGAGGAAAAAGTATATGCGTTGGATGAATCACAAGAAATCTCGGGTGATGGATTTCTTCCGGCGAATTGACAAGGACCAGGACGGGAAGATAACACGTCAGGAGTTTATTGATGGCATTCTAGCATCCAGTGAGTTCACGCATACTTCCAAACATGGGTCACACCTGGGTTCCTTGCACTTGGCAGAAGCAAGTGTTATTCTGGCTAAAGAATCTTTTCCGAAGTTAATTGTCATAAGGAAGAAGTAATATAACTGCTTATTACTAAAATTGATCTATCATTTTGATGGAAAAAACTTCATTTTGCTGGGATTAAAAAAAAAACAACAACACAGGTCTTGTTTGACACAGTGTGGCAAGCAAAACCCGTTAGATTAAGGAGCCAACTTTTATGAATGATGAGATTCTAAATAAAATGTTTGAAATTAAAAACTTTTCATAATACTAGTTTCTGACATCTGTATAACAGCTTACAAAATACATGATTTCACTTATTTTTAGCAAGAGAAATAATTGAGGCATAAAGTAGTTAAGTGACTTGCCAGGGCCACAAAGCACATCTCACAGCTGTGAGACTTTTCATGGGTGGCCAGGGAAGGCCTGTCTGCAGAGGTGATATTTGAGGGAAGAGAGGCAGAGGGAACGGCAGGTCCCAAGCACTGAGGTGGGCATGAACTTGGCATGTTCTAGGAATAGAAAGATTAGGCGTGGTCGGGCTGTCATGACCTGGGGGACTGGTAAGAGATGAAGTTGGAAAGGTCTACAGCAGCCAGCTCATGCAGGGCCTAGTTGGCCTTGGTGAGGAGAGCAGATCTGACCTCTGATCCTAGAGGTAACAGGACAGTGGGAAACGACCAGAGGTTTTAAACTGAGAGACCATCTGATTTACAATTTAATAAATCACCCTGGATACTGTAAATATTCACACTTCTTTGGGAAGCAGTTTTTCAAGAGCCTATGGTGGTTGTCTTAACATAGAAAAAAAACTTCATCCTAGTCCAAATTGTCACTATTCTGAAATAAAGTATCCAGCAATAGCGAGCAGATAAGTAAATTCTTATGGTGGATGGTAGGTCTGTGGGTAATTCTAATATCACGTCTTTTGATATACCTGAAATACTGTTTTTGTGTGGGGGTGGGAGGAAGGAAGGGCTCTATAAGCAAAAACACCAAAACTTAACAGTGAGTAGTCTCTGGGTACTGTATCTTTGGGTAAATTTTTTTTTTAATCTTCTTTTAACATTATATTTTCTAAGTGGGCATGTATTGTTTTTCAGCAAAAAAGCAAGACGTGAATGCTTTTTCTTTCAAGAAGTATTTATATACCCTCCAGCAATCCAAATAAGCCCGGTTAGTTATTGTTCCAATTGTGATTGCTTCTCTCCAGAGTTCCCTACCACCAAGTTGGAGATGACTGCTGTAGCCGACATTTTTGACCGAGATGGAGATGGCTACATAGATTACTATGAATTCGTGGCTGCTCTGCATCCCAACAAGGATGCTTACCGCCCAACAACTGACGCAGATAAAATTGAAGATGAGGTATGGGAAGTAATTGTATTTTGAGCACGTGTTTGACCATAGTGGTTGGGTGCAATGACCATATCAGCCCTGTGACTTAACTGTTAGAAGATCATTATTTGGAGTCCTGTTCGGGGAATCCCCATATGGAGGACGATGCCCCCGAGTCTCTCTGGCTGTTGAGCTCTCTCTTTGTCTAGACGACTTTTTACTCAAATGAGTCACATCTCCATGGTTCCTCCAATGTTCACAGACTTCCCACGCTCATCCTGGTTCACAGACACCATGTTGCTTAGAACAACTCCTCTCTCAGTCCTGGGCATCCTGTGTCAGGATCCAGGGCAGAGAGTGATCTTCAAATAAAGCATTTAAGGAGTAAAATGTGAAGTAATGTTTAAGATGGTGTATACCCACCAACCTTTCTGCCTAGTTAAGAACTTTTTCATGTTGAAAACCACATCCATCACATTGTAAATAGCAAATTCATTAGTAACACATGGAGATCTCAGGATCTATTGATCTTAGAAAGGGAGAGGTTATCGGGGCAGGTTTTGGGCGTGGCCTGGAACACCCTAGGAGTGACCTCTGGGGACTCTGAGGCTCCTAGGTTGAAATTTAAATCAGTTCATAATTTGCTTTATTTGATTTGATTTTGATGCATGCATATTAGCACATTTCTCTGAAGGAATTTGGAAATGACCAACAAATGTGTAACATGTATTAATTCAGAATAAAGGATAAATGCATGTGTCAAAAGCCTAAAATACCTAAAAGAGACATAATGAATAGTTTTCTGTTTACATGTAAAAAGCTTTGTTTCTCTGAAGAGAAAGTCTTGTTTACCCTTCACACTTTTCTTTTTTTGTTGTTCACAACCAATAGGTCACAAGACAAGTGGCTCAGTGCAAATGTGCAAAAAGGTTTCAGGTGGAGCAGATTGGAGAGAATAAATACCGGGTAAGGAAGAGAAAACCAGTCCTTTGTGGTGGTTGTTTCTCCTATGTGGCCCTTCCAGGCGAAAGTAACCTGACACACAGCTGACTAAATGGTCCCACCTTCCTGCTACCAACACTTGGAGGACCAGAGCCAGTAGGACTTAAGATGTGGTCACTCTCTGTAGGTTCTAGATCTCAGGTGTCCTGCTGGGCTAAGCTTAGTGCCCTGTATAGTTCCATCTGAAAAATAGTGCCGTATTTAGCTAACAGTAGCTTATACTTGAATTCCAGTATAGGACACATTTCAAAGTTCTCTCTTTTGCTAACCAAAGTCTTTAGGGAAATGAAGACACTTGTTCCGTAACATAAGGCAGCAGTTATCTGAAGACTGACGGATCACCCCAAAGTGCTGGTCGTTGTGAGCCTTAGTGGCTCCCGGGCTCAGAGAGGGCTGGAAGAACTCTGTCAGGGATGTCGAAGGATGCTGTGTCTGCTCTGAGCTGATGCGCTAAGGGAATGCCAGGCTCAGTAGTCTTCCCTGGAAAACTGGAAGGCTGTGCTGAGTGTGGGCATAATTGACCATGAATGTTGCTATGTTCTAGCTACTTTTGGGACCAGGCTTGGGGCATAGAAGGAATCTGAAACAGCACTTCTAAAATATATTCAGCAGCTTACCCAGATTCTCTGAAGTCCTAAGGAAAATCTAGGATTGGTAGAGAGGGTTCAGATTGTACAGTTTTTTGTACCGAGTTAGAAATGGGAAATCTAGGTTCCCATCAGTACATTAAAGTGTCTTCAAAGTACACCAAAACCACCCTGGGCTGATCTTTAGCTGGGGAGTGTTGGGTGACTGTGCCTTGAATCCAGCTCAGGGCATTTAGTTAATAAAACTGTAAGCAATCTTATGCTTGCTTGTTGCTTTTTATTTTCTTGTTATTGTTTTTTCAATGCGTGTGAGAGACATGAATTAACAAGAGCAATAGAGTGGAAAAGTTAGGTCTTATTCATTTGTAAAACCACACCCCTGTGGCAGGAGCGTTCGAAGAATATGCTTGAAGACTGGTAACGTGATTGCATGATTTTTGTTCCTTAGTGTTAATTTGACACAATGTTCTTTTCTTTTTTTTTTCCTTCCATTTCTTCCATCCTTTACTCTTTTGTCTGTAGTTCTTCCTCGGCAATCAGGTACAGTGTGCCTTGCAACATTCTCCTTGGTGGAAATGGTCTGTGTAGCTCATGCTGCCTGTTCTTTGCTGTGGGGAGAGGACACAATCTGAAGCATGCCTGGGTCACATCTGGTCGTCTTACCAAGTGGAGAAACTGCTAACGGGGCTAATATTGTAAAGCTGTCTTAGCAGCAGCAGGATAGAAGTATGTTATTTTTTAAAGGAGATGAAATTTTCCGTTTAAAATTAGATAGGCTAAAGACAATATTATGCTAGACTGAGTTTGAAGTAATGTGGTACAGGGGAATTAGAAGTTATGGTATCAATCCAACGTGCTTCTAAAAGAAACCTGGTCTTATACTTCTGTTTTGGAAGTCAGAATACCAGACAGCACAGTTCTAATTTATACCAGTCTTTTGACAATTAACACAAATTTTATAATGTATAGTAAATCAAAAAGTTTTGGGGCACTTGAAGTACTCCGTCTGTTTAAAGACCTTATTAATATTTACTTGTATTTACATCATATTTTATAATTATAAGGTGCCTGAGAACTATAGTATAGCAGTCATGATTGGCTTAGCCTCAAGTTTGCTGGTTATGTCCAGCCAGCCAAAATCTCAGGGATGAAATTAGACTCGCAAGAAAAGATTAAATGCTTTTGACTCCACTTGGTAATTCTAACCTTATAGATCCTTTTGAGGGCTCTGGGGTCCTGTATCTTCAAATGGAAGGAAGTTGCATGGCTAAAGTCCATTTGAGATATGACGTCAGAAACACTAAGGGTTGATTTGAGGCCTTCAGTCAATATTAGGTTCCAGATACCGCAATAATCTTCACTACAGTACATTCTGGGCCAGTGGGAAGAACAGAGGATAGAAAGAAATGGAAGACAGGAACAGTCAAACTGGGTTTAAAATGTCATTGCGCGAAAGTGCCAAGTCGTACCTGAAAGTTGTACCTGTTTGCTAATAACTGCACACAGAGCCGGGGGGTCCTTGAAGTGGCACTGACCTCCTCCTCTACTGCTCCACTGACGGTAGGGGTCAGACGAGTTAGCTCCAATATTGGGAACAGAATCCTGGAGTTCATTTTGTGCATGAGGCACCTGAGACCCAAAGCATCCTATGCTGACAGTCACACGGCTAGTGTCAGAGCCACTGCCAGAACCCAGGTCACCGTAAGGGATTTTCCAGTTAAAAGAAGGAAACAGAAGGTACTATCGCCCCAAGACATTTCTGGGGCCCCTGCCTCACTGACAGCTCAGCTCTGCCAGGTGTGCCCCTTCTACTACTCTGGCCTCAACTCCCCCAGCCACTTTGGCTGCTGTCTTAGATCAATCTTTCAGAGAGCACTTTAGTAAAAAATTAAGGAAAAAAGAGGAATGAGTTAAGTGAAGGTAGTTCTAAACACTGACAGATAAAGTCCAGGGCACAGTAATAGAAGAGTAAAGTACTTCTTGGAATCCCTTCCTGACTCACTATGGAGGACACAGAGGGCCTTACCTCCTCCCTCTCCTCACTGAGCCAGAGAGAACCCCGACTGAGGACTCTGGCCGTCACTGCTCTTGGTTGTGGGGGGATTCTCCATCCCTCCCGCAGGGCCTCCCCATTTCCTCTGCTGGGCCAGCTGATGAGGGAGGCGCCCTCAAAGGCCCAAGGGGCAGCTTCCTTCCCGAGACAGGACGTTTATTCCCTCACATCTCTGGGCACCCACTTCAGTGCTTTTTAGACTACACCATGCTGTTGCTATGGTCACTCTGTATAAAATCTTAACAACTGTAGGAGATGAAAGATGTAGTCATTTGAAAATGTAGTCATTTTCAAAGTAAAGAGTTGGGGGGGGGGTTGGTGATACTTTTTCAGTCACCTTGCTGCCTATATAAACAGTGTACCTGAGCCAGTGCAGAGTAATACAGAGAATTACTGCAAATATATTAATTTTGAGGGAGGTTGGTCATGTGTCCTTCTCAAACATGCTTTCTGGCATTTTCAATTTTTATGCCTTGTTTTAAAAGTTCTCCTTTATAACTTTAAAAATCTTAGTCTCTTCGCTCCCCCATCCCACACCAACCCCAACATTTTCCTTGAATTAAATAATTTTAGGAATGCTATTTCTCCAACCAAATGTTTGATTTTCTTTTGGGATTTCCACATGATTCTCTCTTATTGCCTCTTATTTTAGAAAGAGGGTAATTTATTATGCAGTAGGAAACTCCAGATGTTAACAGAGCTGAGAAGTATGGATGTTAGGCAAGGAAGAAGGAAAAAATAAGTATCAGAAAGTCATGCTTGTCTTAATATATCAAACTTAACATATCAAATTGTTGATTACTATATAATCATGGTAGATTAAAATTTTATTTTCTTCAACTAAATTTTAGTATAAATACTATAATCAGTTTTTTAGCTGAAGAAACTTTTCTGCTTGGTGACCTCACAATCAGAGAATATAGAGGGCTTATTTCTGAAAAACTTGTGTGGAAAATCAGTTTTCCTTCTAAGCTCATAATAATAATGATGGCTTTGCAAGGGTTTTCCTTAAGGCTTGAAATAGTATTTGTTCTCCATTTACCTTTTGAGCACACTGTATTCAGAAGTTTGACATACGCTTTATGTCTGCCTTTTATGAAAGCAAACTAACATAACAAAGAATTTTACTACTGGGTTTTAATTTGGGCAGAATGTTTAAAAGAATCGAGGTGAGCTAACATTTGTCTATCCTCTGCCCTACCCCACAGTAGAGGCGTGACTACCAAAGCTAACTTGATCCCAATAGAAAGACACTGGTCTTTACCTTCATATCTCAGCTGTTCCATATTTTAAATTCTTTTGTGAAAAATGCCAAATAGTTAAAATTCTCCTCCAGACTGTCAAGTTGTCATCTGGCTTGTCTGAATACAGTCTGCTCTGGGAAGAAAGCCTCATTCTGCTCTGGGACACACTCACTCATCACTCTCCCTTTGGCCCTGCAGTTCGGAGACTCCCAGCAGCTGCGGCTGGTCCGCATCCTGCGCAGCACAGTGATGGTCCGAGTTGGTGGAGGATGGATGGCCCTGGATGAATTTTTAGTGAAAAATGATCCCTGCCGAGGTAAGGAACCTTCCTGAGCGTGAATTACAGGTTCGGTTCTCCTTCATCGCTGATCTTTCATGCTTACACAAACTGTTGGTAGTGGGTCTATGGGTTTTACTTTGTCAAGCTGCCTACATGTCACTCCACCAGCACAGACTGGAATTCCAGGGTGGCTGAGTAGACCAGGAAGAGGAAGCAGGGGAGGTGGATGCTGTCAGGAGAGGCATGTTTTGAGGGACACAGTAACAAGAATTAGGAATTTATTGGTATCGTCCAGTGTTTCAGTTTGAGGTGTTAAATTAACGCTAGCCTGGAAAGGAGCCTAATGAAGCCTCTGAAGTTCCTGGTTAATGCTCCAGATCCCTGTGCTGGAAACTCGGGGAGGGTGCTGGGCTTCTCCCATGCAGGGAAGGACTGGAGGATCTCCCGTGGCCAGGAGAGGGGATAAAGAACACCTAGCCCCCAGCGCAGGTGCTTCTAAGACAGGTGATCACTGAAGCAAGACCCTGGGGTGTTGAACTTGAAAGGGCAGGCATGCCAGCCCAAAGGCAGAAAAAGATGGGAAATTTCATGTGAACGATGGCACCTGCAGCTACAGGCATGTGAGGGCTGCAGCAGAGGAGAGGGAATCAGGGTCCAGTGGCGAAACCCTCTTCAACTGCACCCTTTCCTTCTTCCTGCTAGCCACGCTGCATGTGGGTATACAGGAGGCTCCCCCACTGTCTGCCAGTTCGTCTTTCTTGACCAGTTTCTGCGTTTCCTGCTCTGTCTCTGTTTCTTTGTATTTGTTTATTTTTTTATTCTAGTTCACCATCCCGGGAGTAAAATAAAGCGCTCTGATTCCAGCTCTTCGATTTCCAGTCAGTCTCCCATAGGTTGGCTTTTAAGCTTTGTCCCCTTTACCCGCACCCCAGCCCACTGAGAATGGCTTTGCTTCTTAAACTGTGGTGCCTCTTGGCCTTGTGGCATCTGCTGCCTCTACGAATGCTTTGAAACAGCCAAGCCCTAGCTTTTCTAACTGGTGTAAGTTGACGGAGCATAGACCCGTTCTGTTGAAACAGTACCCGTGGAATTTGTTCAGAATTTCTGTACACTTAACATATTTATATAGCTTTTCAGGTGCCACAGGCTGTTGTAAGCAGTTTACAGATGGTAACACGTTCACATGACTGTGAGGTGCAGACCATTACTGTCTCCGTTTTACAGAATAGGAAATTAAAGCACAAAAAGGTTGAATAACTTACCTGAGGACAGACAACTAATAAATGGCAGAGACATGATTCAGTTCCAAAACAATCTGGCTCTAACGTGTGTGCTCCTGATCAAGGTGCCGTTGTCTCAGAGGCCGGCATACCCACCACCACCCCTTCGTGTGTGCGGATCGCCAGTTCAGCCTGTGTAATTAAATTGGCATATTTATAAACCTGGTAGAAATGTTTACAGTACAGTTACATAACTTCTTTGGAAGTGATTTATAGTCCTGTTTTGAAGTGTTTAGAACTAAAGGGTGCAGTTCTCACATGAATTCGGATATGCCCATAAGTAACTTCTCTTATTTTAACCCACTCTGCATTTACTCCAGTAAACAAAAGTAATTTTCATTAATTAAAAAAAAAAAGTTAATTTTGAAAGCATCTATTCTGATAAAAACTTGAAAGGGTTTAATCAATTTTAGAAGTTACTGTGTCGCAAACTAATTTCCTTGATATAAAAGTCCTCTTTCATGGTTTTATATCAGGAGCAGGAGCAATATGTATATAGGATTTTAACCATAACTCAGTAAAACAACATTATTTTTTTCCAAACCTATTAGTAAGATTTTGGGAGTTTTTTTGTTTGGTTGATGTTTTCTTTGGGGGGGGGGGTTCTTGTATGATTGGACTAAACAAATAAACAGAAGAGATACTGCATGTGACATTTTGGAATCTGGTTGCCTGTTTGCTGCCTGCTTTACTTGCTCTGTTTACAATAACTTTGTGCTGATGGCCAAGGGGAACACTGCTTGCTTTGTCTTTACGTTAATAGCTAAAAACTGGAACCCCAAGGAAGTTTGGGAGGGCCGTCTAGTACCTATATTCTGTGGAACATAGTAGCCTTTTCAGCATCCCTTGGAGCAAACAAGGTAAGGCTTTCCTCTGTGCCTCTCCAGGAATGCCCTCCTAGAACTCAGTAATCCTCTCGATTGCGCTGATCGCAGAGTCCAGTACTACCCAGCAGTCTTAGATATCATAACTCTACCAGTGACAGACAGGATGAGTGTTTTCTAATCACACAAAAAATAGCATTAGGAGGTGAACACTTAAGGGCTGGGGTGGATGTAAGAATTGACTGGGAAGGGTGTGAATATTATAAAGAGAAGAGTTCTTGAAGCTATCTAGGACTCTGAAGATTCATGTGGCTTCTCGAAGCACCACTTGGGGAAGATTTTATATTCATTTGTGTTGCATTTCCTTGGTCGTCTAGACCATAGAGAATGTTAGACTGAGGATAGAACACAGTTTATGACAGTATAATACCAACGCGCACAGTCATTTGTTACCTCCTGCTACATAGCTGCTTAAAAAGGTGCGTGAGAGAGGTGCCTGGGTGGCTCAGTCGGTCGAGCATCTGACTCTGGTGTGGTTACAGCTCATGATCTCCTAGTTCATGGATTCGAGCCCCTTGTTGGGCTCCGAGCTGACAGTGCAGTCTGCTTGGGATTCTCTCTCTCCCTGCTCCTCTCCCACTCACTCTTCTGTCTCTCAAAATAAATTTAAAACAAAAAGTGAGAGAGGGGCACCTGGGTGGCTCAGTCAGTTAAGCATCCAACTCTTGATTTCAGCTCAGGTCATGATCTCATGGTTGTGTGCTTAAGCCCTGCCTAGGGATTCTCTGCTTGGGATTCTCTCTCTTCGTCCCTCTCTGCCTCTCTCAGCCTCTGTCTGAAAATAAACGTAGAAAAATAAGAAGGCGAGAGAGCTCTCAAACTGCACATTGCTTTAGCCAAATGTACAGTAAGCATATTCACCTAGGTAAGGTTCCCAACGCTGCCAAAATTGAAGGTTTCAGTTTCTGAATTCATCCATGGCAAAGGAGATCATGACGTTTTGGATAGAGATGATAACAGTGCTCTGCCTAAGAATAGATCTGCTTTTATCCTAGGGTACCGTATGTATTTTTGAGCACTGCACAAATTAGTTCCTCCAATAAGTGAAGATCTAGAACACTTCATTCATGAAGATTTAAAAGACAATTTGGCTTAGAACTGATTGTTTTTCTTCTCTTTTAATTGTGGTAAAGTACACATAACATAAAATTTACCATCTTAACCATTTTTGAAGCATTCAGCAGCATTAAGTACATTCACACTACTGTGCTACTGTCAGCATATCCACAGAGCTCTTTTTATCTTGTAAAACTGAAATTCTGTATCCATTAAACAAGAGCTAAGAACTCAATAGTGACTGACCGGCCTGTTCTAGCCAACATCATGTGGCCAGCCTAAGTCCCTTGGAAAGTGGTGGCCCCTTTCGTGTTGAAAAACTAGACTGGTTGCCTCCAGGGCCTGGTCTCCCAACATATGACCTTCAAAAAATTATGGTCAAGTGCTTGGAAGACACCGGCTTAAAGCTAAAGCAGGTTTCTTTGCTGTAGTACTCCCTAAAGCTTCCAAAGTGCTGATCTGTCATTAAGGCTCTTCCAAAGGGGGAAAGTGTTTATCGAGCTCTTTTTGTAGGAACCCTCTCAACACCTTAGTTATGAAAATTCTGCTGTGTAAGCAATGGAAGAGACCATGGAAGGATTTTAAGCCATTTAGAGTTATCAGGTTTTTATTTAGAAATTCAATTCTAGGGGATGAGATGAGAAATGAGACCAGTTGGAAGCCTGTTACAGTGGAGGAGATGCCCCATGATCCACATAAGTGTAAGGAGGTTTGGGGGGGGGTGGGAATGCACTGGGGATTCGAGGAGCTTTAGAGGATAGAATCAGGAGGCCAGTGTGCCATCTGGAGGCAAAGAACTACCCTGCCCACCTGATTGCTGACTCTGGTCATGCCTGCCCAGTCACTGGATATAAGGTTCTGTCCATCCAGCAAAGGGTCTGCACACGGGATACGTTTGGGGTCAGGCATGACTGTGTAACGGCAATGAAGTCTCAGGTCAGTGAGCTCATCTCCACCGGGTTCAAAGTCTAAGAGGGAGAACAGGACTGCAGACAGAAGCAGGGGACATCAATGTAAGAATGGGCAGAAGGAGGAAAAGCAGGAGAGCGAGTGTCCTGGGAGCCAAGGGAAGAGAGCATTTCAAGAAGAGAGCAGTTATCTCCCCCCGTGGAAATTACAACAGCAGAGGGGTGTTTTTACCAGATTGTCACATTTTTATCTGTACATGTAAATATGTGCACATGGGAATAACAGAGCATTAACCAGAGGGAAGTAAATTCAGTATACTCATGCGTTATTTTGGAGAGTGTACATTAGTATAAAATTTGGGGGATAAGTTGACCGGTATCAAAAATCTTGGTGCATCCTTTCTCCCCAGAAATTTATCTTAAGGAAATCACCATTGATATGCACAAAAGCCTATTACAAGTAGTTTGTCATGGTATTGTATACAGTGTTTAAGAAATTGTAAGGAAGTTAAAAATACAACTAGTAGTAGGGTTAGTTAAATAAATTGATGTCCGTATGATGAAATAAGCTAGTTGAAATTATGCAAGACCTGTCAAGCATAGAGTGTTCCTGAGATTTTTGTATTAAAGCACAGACATACACATACACAGTTGTGCACAAGAATAAAGACACACCATCATTGTAATCGTGAGATTACAGGAATTTTTATTTTCTTTGTACTTTTCTGTCTAGTTCAACCTTTGTACAGTTTAAAGCTGTCAGTAATAACTTGGCAGAGTAATTTAGGTGGTGTGGTGGGGACGGGAGCCTGAGTGGGGTGAGGGGCAAGTGGAGAACCCGTTAGTGTAGACAAGGATGCGAGGAGCTGGGGGGTGGGAAGAGAGAGCTCAGGTGGAGATGTGAGTTCCAGTCCCAGCCCTACCATGGCTCTCCTTGACCTCCGCCTCTGTGAGTGCTCCGGTTCTTTTGTCCGTGACAGAGATGCTGACAGGTCCCTGGTGACAGTCAAGTGCCCTACTGTATGTGATCACACTCTGTAGATGGTACAGCGCACGGGCAACATGATATCATGATATCATTACATCTTAACTGTAATGCTGTGGCCCTCATCTGAGACCCCGCTTCAGAGTCTTCCTCTTGTATCACTCTGTCGTTTTTGTCTGGGAGAACTGGTGCACAAGTAAACTATTAAATGCTCACTAGGTTTAAACTACACATCTGAAGTTCTGTGGGGCTCAGAGACATAAGCAGTTCTTTTGGGGTGAATCCTCAGCTAGGTAATGATTTTTATTCATCACTGTCATCATAGTGCTTTTGTTGTGTGTCCACTGTTATGCTGGGCACTTTAGCAAACACAAGACAAAGAAGTGTAGGTCCTGAATCCGTAGTTATAGTGATGGGAAGTCTTAGTGAAGTTCCCGTGTTAGTGCTGAAGGAAATTCCCTTGGAGGATCTGTAGTGTAGACACAGGAAAACTGTCTTTCACATTTAACATTTATGTTGGCATTCCTTGGAATCCTCTGACCGAATCCAGATTTTAAGTCCTGGTTGTACAGCTCCAGAAAGCCACGGGACAGCGCCTGTTGGCCTTGAGAGCAGTTTCCAGATCACCTCCCACCTGACGTTCCTCCCACTCTCTGTTTCATCGTCCCTTAAGCTTCTCGTCGCTTTCAGTTTTTGACCTCACACACTTCTCACTGGCGAGTTTTGTGCATGGTCTGGATCTTTCTCTCTCTCCTCCCACATGTTTACTTCTTAATGATTTTGTCCCGGTCTTTTTACCATCCTGAGTTCCTGGACCCCTTCCCTGAGGATTGTTAGCAACTGAATTCAAATAGAAGAGTCTGGACAATGTCGATTACGATGATCTGTTTTTCTCCACTATCCTGCAAAATCTGAGCAAAGAGTACACATGTACCATGAGAGAGAAAAGAGGGGTTTTGATCTAATGTCAGAGGTTTGTGCACTGCTGCATCTGCTTTCTTTGACCCGTTATGGCGTGCTTACCCCAGGGGACAGTGACACGGCAGAATGAGATGGTATCTCGTATATAAAATTCTTTATCATGGCAAACCAGTGGGGGTTATTGCTGTGGGTAAGAATCATGACAGACTGACAAGTCATGAATTTATTTTAAAAGAATCCACAGAAAGTACTGAATCTATAACTTACATAACTGTTATCATGGGGTTAAGCAGCTGTATGGCCATCAAAGACACATTTTAAGATTAACTGACATTGTATGTGTGTGTTTCTTCCTTTTAGCACGAGGAAGAACTAACATCGAACTTAGAGAGAAATTCATCCTACCTGAGGGGGCATCCCAGGGCATGACCCCTTTCCGATCACGGGGTCGAAGGTCCAAACCATCTTCCCGGGCTGCCTCCCCCACCCGCTCCAGCTCTAGTGCTAGTCAGAGTAACCACAGCTGTACGTCCATGCCGTCTTCTCCAGCCACCCCAGCCAGTGGCGCCAAGGTACGTACTGATCTCTCTTATACCTTCATCCAGGTTCGGTGTTGAGTGTAGCCTCTGAACGCCTCCAGCAAGGAGAGGAAAGTGAAGCTACACCGACCAAGTTCTACCTAGATCAGCCTTTCCAGGGCCCAGTAGAGAACAGGACCTTTAAGATTTTACTCTGAAGGAGATTATTAAAATATGAACTCAGATCGTTAAGTCAGAAACACTTCTTTCTACCTATCTCCCATCCAGAATTACTAATTTTGGAAATCCAGGCACTATCCGTGCAGCTGAACCTAGCAAATAAATTTGGTTGTTTTGGTGGGTTACTTACGAAGAATGCTGTTGCCTTTCTGCCTGGTCCCTTTTATCCTGTTAAACTGATGCACATTTTGTTTTGTTTTCTGTTTCTTTAAAATTCAGTGTCTTCTATTTATTTTTCGTGTTCCCAATTTGCTTCCTTTCTGTTCCATTTTCAATTGTTCCCGTCCTTCCCTTTGGATTTCCGTTTCGCAGACTCCACTTCAGTTCCCTCGCTGTTATGACAAACCCTGGTTGGTAAACAGTAAAGCTGGCACCCCTGTCAGGGACAGCCATTATCCTGACCTCCAGCTGCCCAGCCCCGAGGTAGAGTATGGTTTTGCTGACTAAGGACACGGTCAAGACGAGGCCCTCACTAATGCCAAGAACTGGATCGGCTCCTCTTCCTGACACAAGTCCATGCTCTTTTCCATCTCTGTGGTGCTTGCTCTCACAGCCGATTCATCTAGACAAGTGCTTTTTTCAGGGGTTTCTAACTCGAATTCACAAAAATTGGAGATAAACAAGAGATGCCTAAAACTGGATTAACAACTTGCTACCAGTGTTTAAAGTGATGTTTTTCCAGGGTGATGAGCAATTGTCATTCCTGGTGATTTGTTGATGGATATTATTTATAAAATTCGGGCCTCTCGGAGTCTCCAAACATCAGATACACAGACGAGTTATGAACACTTGAAATTCACCTATGGTGCATGTTCAGCAGTGTCCTATCTTTGCTTAGAACAGAAGCGTGGCTGGCGTCCCCTGCCCTGAGCCACATCCCCAGGGTGGTTGGTATCGCCAAACTGGTGTGAGGTGTGGGTGCTGCCTCCTTCAGCCAAGCACCGTATCGGCGAACACTGCTCCGAGGCTCAGATTTTAACTTCTGGATTTAAGTCCCGTGGGTGTGTGACTTGTGGCCTAGTCACTTGGGGCAGTGTCTGAAGCCTTGATTTCAGAACACACATGCTGGCAGGTGAGCATGTCTGAGTGCAGTCATTAAAATGCCCAAAGCATTTGTGGAAGAGCAGTGTTTCAGAAACAAAACACGGGCTAGTGGCTGGTCTGAGAGCAGGAAAATTTGCATTCTAGCTCCTGCTGGGAAATACTGGTTCCTTGTGCCTCAAAAGCTAGCATTGCCTTCAGTCATGCGAAGCTTCTGCCCGAGACGGCGGGAGATGTAAAAAGCCAGTGCCCACGGAGCGGGCTACTGCTTTGGGATCCTTCACCTGAGCTCGAACCTCCGTCCAGAGATCCGTCTGCTTAGAACAGGATCTGGGGACCTCCTGCCGCCAGAACCCCAAGACTCCACCTGCTTATCTTGCTTTTCTTCTTCCTTAACGGCTCCAGTTTCATGAAAGTCTCAAAAGTTCTAAAATTTTAAATGTTGTATTTATGAAGTACAAAATGCTCACAGGATTCTAATAGATCAGCCTTTTTGTTTCGTCTTAAAGGTTTTGTTCATTTCAAGGTTTCTTCTTTTCCCTGCCTGTGGGTATTTTCCACAGGCCGCGTCCCGCCGTGGACTCCCGGCCCAGAGTCTCCGGGGCTGCGGTCTTGCCAGCGGCATGCTCGCGAGCAGTAGCTTCTGAAACTGGTGCTCCCCCTCCTGTGTGGGCCAGGAGGGCTTGCGCTTGCCCGTTAATCACTGTCGCTTTTGCTTTTTCTTTCTAAATTAAAGAAATACGAGAAACACAGTGAAAACACGTTGCTTTACTCTTCCATTTGTATGAACATCTTAAAGGTCCTGGAAAACAGTGTGCACAATTGATTTAAAAGAAAAATTAGAATAGTGTGTTATGGTATGAGTGATATTTAAAACAGATTTAAAATATTCTTAATTAGGACTTTCCAGTTAAGTCTACAACTGTCTTAAAGAAACAAACGGAAAAAAAAACCACTCAAATGGGAAATGTTGCTCCTACTGGTACGGTGTAATAACGTGTATCTCTCCAGCTCTTTTTCCATTAGGAAGCACTTCTACACATGATTTCTTCATTCGGCAAGCTTTTATTGAGCCCTTTTTCTGTGCCAGACACTGTTTGAGGTGCTGAGGATGTGACAGTGATCAAAGTCCCTGCTTTCGTGGAGCTTATGCTCTAATACAGGAGAGACAGACCACAAATAAGCGTTATCTATCACGTCAGGTGGTGATAAGTGCTATGTCAAAAAATAAAGCAGGAGAGGAAATAGATGAAAGAAAAACTGTAGTTTTTCCAGTGAGGGAAATAGACCGAAAGGCCTTGGCTTGCCTGAAGTTCCTGCACCCATCTAGTGAGAGAGGTTGAAGTGATATTTGCATCTCCACATGAAATATTCAGCGCTAGAACACAGATTTCAAATTTCTAGCCCCGACACTTTGACACTCAGATTTTTTTTTTTTGTCCATTTCTGGTGGAAATTTGTCAGTAATTTTCTAATAGAAGAGTTTAGAAGACATTGTGAAATTTTAAATTGGAACAGAAGACCTTTTTTGGAGTGGAATCCTCAAACTATATGACCTAAGACACTTTCAAAATAAATCTTTGTTTTCCTGGACTTTTAATTTGCTTTCCAATCAATTAGATGTAAGGAGGCTTAAGTAGACCTTTTCAGATTAAACTTCAAAGATTTCACCTAGTAAATAGGACTTTTAAAAAAAAATTTTTTTAAGGTTATTCCGTCAACGGGCAGCAAGTTGAAACGACCAACCCCAGCCCTTCACTCTAGCCGCACATCCCTCGCTGGCGATACCAGCAATAGTTCTTCCCCAGCCTCCACAGGTGCCAGAACGAATCGGGCAGGTAAGTGCCTGCCCCCATCCATGTGCATTGGGGGGGAAGGGGAAGGGGAGTGGCCAGGCCGAGAACTGGGGGACAGCAGCCTCTGGGCAGTGCTTCACTGCTCCCCAGGAAAGGCAGATAATGAGAGCAGCACATGGACGTCCAGAGAGAGACCCGCAGGTGTTCTGCTGCTCTTTCCTTTCCTCCTGCCACCGTAGCTACGTGCAGCCGTGTCTTCTGAGAGCAGATGCGTCCACGGCTAAAGCCAGACGCCCTGTTCTTGATCAGAAATGACTGTATTTGAGAGAATGTAAAAGGCGGGAGGGACCTCCTGAAGTGGCTTTCCTCAGAAGGCCGCCCAGTGTTGGGGCTGGCGGTTTGCTAGTAATTTTTCCAACATCCTGCATCTATTATAGCTGCTGTCAAGCAGAGAACGTCAGGGGAAGATCACATCTGTTCACCTGTTGATGCTCCCCATAGGAGTCCAGGAATTGGCCTCATTTCTGGCACTCTGTTTGCCTGCCCCTGACCCCTCACCCCTGCTAGCGGGCTCTCCTCTGTCCCCAGGTGACTGAGCAGCCCACTCGGCACTACTCTGGGGGCACACAAGGTCACTGTGCTGCTGAGAGAAGCTGCTGTCTAATCCTCAGAAGGCAAGCTTCTCAAGCAGAATCACAAAGCCCGAAAAGGTGTCAGTGACTGCTGTGTAGATGAGGAGATGGGGTCCAGAAAGGCTCTGATCTGCCCAAGGTCACACAGCATACATATCTGGTGGTATTCACGTCAGAGCCCTCACCTCTGGTCACTTGTCCTCACCGCCCCCCATGTTGTCTCTATTAAGTCTACTGCTTTATTTTCAAATTCCAGACCCTAAAAAGTCAGCCAGTCGCCCTGGAAGTCGGGCCGGGAGTCGGGCCGGGAGTCGGGCCAGTAGCCGGCGAGGAAGCGATGCCTCTGACTTTGACCTTTTAGAGACGCAGTCTGCGTGTTCAGATACTTCGGAGAGCAGCGCTGCAGGGGGCCAGGGCAGCTCCAGAAGAGGGCTAAACAAGCCTTCCAAAATCCCGACCATGTCTAAGAAGACCACCACTGCCTCCCCCAGGACTCCAGGTCCCAAGCGATAACACTGTACAAGCACCCCCAAGCCTCTATCCACTTTGAAGCCTGCTCCGTACATTGGGTGTATATTTATTCTGAACAGGAGAAGTTATATTGTTAAAAGTGTAAAAGAATAATTGTGTTATGAAGCTGCCTTATTTTTTTTCTTTTTGTAAGTTACTATTTTCATGTGAATATTTATGTAGATAAAATTTGCCTCCTGGTAACCCTGTAATGGATGGGGCCCAGAAATGAAATATTTGAGAAAAACAAGTGATGAAAAGGTCAAAATGAGAATGTGTATTAAAAAAAAAAAGCCTCTCAATAGAGTTTCTGCGCGGTGCAGGGTTGTAAACCTGCTTTATCTTTTAGGATTATTCCTAAATGCATCTTCTTTATAAACTTGACTTGCTGTCTCAGCAAGATAAATTATATTAAAAAAAAATAAGAATCCTGCAATGTTTAAGGAACTCTTTTTTTGTAAATCACAGACACCTCAATGAGCAAGAACTGAGGGGAGGGTACTTCTAATTGCTTTTTCCAGTGTTTTTAATGCTGTGTGATTTTAGCCGAAGAGAGGGAACCTCCTCTAGGTAACGTTTGCACATGATCAGCAAAAGGAGTTCATCGCAATACTCTGAACACTATTTCGATACGGGGTGTTTAAAGGACGATAGCTGCTAGAATTCAGGGGTAAATGTGACTGTTCCGAAGACGTCAGAACATTGGGGTTTTTAAGAGTCCGGTTTGTAACTTCCGATTCACCCCAGCCACCAATAACTCCTGTGCTCACCAGGACCCAGGCCCTCGGCAAGGGGAGACTCCTTGGTGGCACTGTGAATTACAGATTTGTTTATCTGCATTTTTCCTATTTATTTAAATGGTCGATCAACTTCCCACAAACTGAGGAATGAATTCCACGAGCTTATTCTGAAAACGTGGACATAAGACAAACACTTGCTCGTCCTTTAAAGGAGTTCACCAGCACACCTGTTACCAAGTCCCGTTTGCTTCCGTCTTTTTTCTGTGCGTAATAAAGTCAACTGACCAAGTGGCCGTGAAGAGGGGCTGTCTGGGGCTCCCCTTTTTTAGCTGCTGTTCCTCTTCAGCTCCGACCATGTTGCTGTGTGATTATCTCAATTGGTTTTAATTGAGGCAGAAACTGAAGCTCTACCAATGAACTGTTTAAAAACAAGACACACTTTTGTATTAAAATTGCTTGCAGTAACAAATTTGTATTTCCTGATTTTCTTCTCAACTATGACCGTATATATAACATGTTACTCTGGGTATGATTGTGTTTTAGGTACTTAAATGCGTTATTCAAATCAAAACATCCTGGTGGATAAATTACGGAGCTCATCAATAGATTTTTTTTTCTGGTTTCTTTCATCCTTGTTAATTTTAACAAAGCAACAAAGAAGTAATCGGACTGTTGTTACTGTAAATCTTTAGGGTATCTGCTCCACTTAGGTGATTACACAAATACTGATACGTAAGAGAATTTCTGTAGTAGAAATCACAGAGATCCGGTTTGAGAGGATGGGGCCGATTTCCCACAGAAGGCTGAGATTTCTGGTTAAACAACAGAATTTCAGAAGTGGATGCCAAATTAGTCATCCGATCTAGCCCCTTTCTTTTGCAGATGGAGACACCGGGTTGGGAAAGTGGGAGCGAGGGGTATTTGCCTGAGATCACAGAATTAATAAATGGCCAAAAAAAAAAAAAAAGACCTTGGATCAAATCTTTGATTCCCTATTCAAGTCCAGCATTTCTAGTTCCCCCAGCCCCTAGCTGGCTTTATAATAATTAGAACAGCCAAATATTAAATAATTCTAACAGAAGGAATTAGGCTAAGAAGTAAAGAAGACTTAAGAGGTAGGTAAGGGGTTCAAACTCAGGCCACCAGTGTTTCTGACCATTAAGCCATCCTCCTCATGTGGTCAGGAATTTGTTGAGATGCATATGTTTGCCAAAGCTGTTTGAAGCCAGATTTCCAGATTTAAGACCAGCCTGATGGATTCTGAAGGAAGTGCTTACTCCATTCCCCCTGGAATTAAGTTAACTTCAAGCTGCCAGAACTGCGTAGGATAGGTGTTTTCACCCAAATTTGCTTCCCTCTAGGCCTCCTGGCAGCAAAGCATACTTAAAACGCTTGACCTCCATCCTTTTGGATTCAGGACTGTGATCATTTGTTTTGGGTTTTTTTACCAAGTAATTCCAGTCTTCCCTCAGCCTTTGCAACAAAGCTCACCTAGTGTTGGAATCCTGCGCAAAGGGATTTTCCATCCAACAAACACCCATATGCAAGGCCATGCGGAGAATGTAGGGATGCTGGAAAACTTAAAATTGCAGTTCTGGGATACAGGTGTTAAATACGTGATACAAATTTGGTGTCTGCATGAGTCCCTGGGGTTTTCAATGATGCAGTAACAACAGCTGACCATCATTGACTGTGACAAGCCAAGTGCCCTATATATAAGCCACGATCCCATTCACATATGAGACACAGCCTGAGGTTCAGGAGCTAGCTTGCCCAAGGTCACAGCGTTACCAGGCGGCTGGGAAAGCCCTTGTTTGACACTA
>PITB01014389.1:0-46259 GCA_004024585.1 Paradoxurus hermaphroditus | reverse complement strand
CTAGAGCTTGTAAAGACTTAGGAGCGAGCAGGTGTTATGGAAGCTGATGTATCTTCCACATTCGCTAGTACGGGAGACATGCTAACGCTAAGTCAAATATAAAAATCAATTATACTCGACTAATAAAGGTTAACTGTTTGAACAAAACACGCCCTCACGTACAGAGGGCCAGCAATGACACCTCACTCACTTGATTGAAAGTCCGTTGTGTGCTGATTTCATTTCGAAGTTACAAATATTTCAGTTCCCAGGTTTAAGGGAAGGTTCTTTGCTCATAGTTAAACAGGAAATGGATGTCCTGAAGGTAAGAGGCAGGGAGGGAGGAGGCAGTCCCCCGAAGTTGGGACCCCTGTCACTCTGTTTCTCCTCCCAGGTCCCGCCTGCGATGTCAAATCTCTATACAAAGAGCTTCAACGTTTTAGGTGACACGGTAGTCTAGACATTTATTTTTACCAAGAAATCACTTCCAGGAGAAAAAGGTATTGGTCGCCAGGGAACAGCTTCACTTGCAAGCGAGCACGCTACGATGAACATAACGGGACGTCTGCCGTTTCCCGCACAAGACCGTCGTAAAGGCTGTGGTTCTCTTGTACGGATTTGGCCCTGTTTTCTCCTCCTCTGTGCACAGCTCCATCTGGGTCCCCTTCAAGGTGATTAAGTTGTGTATTACTAAAAACCATTTAATACCAAGGATTTGTGTGAGACGTGGGGAAACCAGGCTTGCAGAGGGACATGTGACAGAGAGTAACTCTTGCTTTACCTGTGGGTGCGGGAGAAACACACTGAGCGATCACAGCCCTTGGTGAGGGGTCAGGAACGACGTGTGGAAAGCTGAGAGGACACTTTTAAGGAGGCATCGTGCCCTTTAAAGTCCCCTGCATTCTGGGGCGCCTGGGGGGCTCAGTTGGTTGAGTGTCCGACTCTTGGTTTCAGCTCGGGTCGTGATCTCATGGTCCGTGGGTTTGGGCCTGAGTCGGGCTCTGTGCCGACAGTGTGGAGTCTGCTTGGGATTCTCTCCCTGTCCGTCTCTCTCTCTCTCTTTTTCTGCACTACCCCCTCCCCCTGCTGCTCACTCTCTCAAAATAAGTAAGTGAACTTAAAAATCATCTGCGTTCATTCAGGGAAGTTGGCCACTCACTGCTGCAATGCCGCACGCAATACGGAGGTGCCTGAAGGTAGTTCCAGAGACAAGGGGGTCTGAGAGCACCCCCGCAGCATTCGCGCCTTGAAGAAGGGAGGGACTAGGATCAGGCACCCACGGTCACTGCTGTAATAATCCAGGCTGTCTGACAGTCAATCGTTTACTGGTCGCTCAGGAATGGAAGCTGCTGAGAGCCTAGCGCGCCCACAGCCTAGTGGTGAGTGACCTTTGGCTCTGTCTTTAAGGTCCTGGGGATTGTAGGGAGGACGATTCGAGTCACAAAAACGTGACATCCCAGCTGCTGCACAAGGAAACGCAGAGTCATGCACACCGTGGAAATGCCTTTCTGTTCTTGCCATTTCCCTAGACAGGCCTGGGGGAGGGGAAGGCCAGTGAGCAAAGTCCCCCAGGTGCGCACTTTCAGGAGGCGCCCGAATCCTCAAACACCGTGGTGGTGCAATGCTTGGAAACATCAAAAGTAATGCGAAAACAGCAAGAGCAGTCGCGAACGAACCCCGTGATGAACAAACTATCAGCATTGCGAGTAACGACGGATGCACTGCCTCCTTCCCTGGTCTTGGGCCGCGACAGGGGTGCAAGGTGCAGGAGGCGGGGCTCGGGGAAGGGCGCAGCCTGGAGGCGTGGCCGAGCATGGCCTCACGGGGCATTCCGGGACGTGCGGAGTGGCGCTCCGGCCTGGGCGTGCGTGCAGGGAAGGCACGGGACTGCAGGGCCGTGGGCAGGTGCACACGCTCCTTCCCCTAGTGACGTAGGAGGGTCCCCAAACCAGGGGTGTGGCTTAGGCTCCTGTGGACACGGATGGCAAGCACGCGGGAGGGGCCTACGAGGCACTCAAGCCTGTGAGATCCTAAAGCTGAGGCCTTAGAGCTGAGGCTCACGACCGGGGAGCACTGCGGTCCTAGGCCCAAAACTCTGGACTTGGTGAGTGAGACGGAGGCTGAGCTACGATCCGGATTATCCAAGAAAGGTGACGATCATGGCGTTTGCCTGGCAGGGGGTCCAGGGTTTCAGGAAGGCGACGGGGGTGCAGGTCGGGGATACGGAGTGTCACAGGGGAGGTTCGCACAGGACAGAGCCATGCGGTCACCTGAGCGGTGCATAAAGGTTGCTGAGTCAGACACACAGCTGATGGGCGGTGGGTAGGAGGGGAAACTTGAGGCCTGAGCGTGAGGAAGGCCATGTAGACCTTAAAGAACACAGAGCCCGACATGGCCTTACCCCCAGGTCTTCCCACAGGGGAGGGGACTGGAAACCACCCCCCGTTCCCAGGGAGTCCCAGAACTCCCACCACGTCCTCTAGACAGCAGTGACCTGGGCCCCAGGCACAACATCGTCCTCTTTTAAGGGCTGAGTTCTTCGCTAAAGGGGCGGGCTGCACCCCGTTCTAGGGAACACACGCACGGTGGGTGGGGCGCCTCTCTGTTTCTCCTACAAAACACCATCCCTCCAGCCTCACACCATTTATTTGTATTTCTGACTTCTGTTTCTGGAAACGTGATTTTCCCGAGGCCTAGAGGCACAGAGGCTCCAGCCCTGCTGTGTTCATTCCCTCCCATAACTAATCCGCCGGCCTCTGATACAGATGTAATTTGAGTTTCGCGCCCCGAGCTAGCGGCCTGACATCTGATCCATGTAGGTTGGTCCAAAGATGATGAAGCAGCTGAGCTGGCCCATCCCGGGGGAGAGGACGTGTGTTCAACCGTCCTCACACCTCTCCCCACTACGATGTTGTCAACGAGACACAGCTGCTTTGGAAGGGATTTCAAAGTGCCCCGTGTGAAGCCCCGAAGAGCGGCTCAGGGCGATGGCCACGGCGTCACCGACAGCACAGGCGCACCCCACCGCGGTCTCCGGAGGCGCGTCCTTACCGATGCAGAGGGGAGACGGGTAGTTCCAACGACGGACGGTCCCCGGCATACAGGAGATGTGGGAGCGGCCCTGGGGGGAGACAAGGAAACGAGGCTCACGTCCCGGGAAGCAGAGCGCTCGCGCACTGATTTCCTTCTTTGACTGAATGACAAGTCGGAAACCGTGAAACGCATCCCACTAAATGTTTATCAAGGAAACACATGCTCGGAATCGGGATGGGAAAAAAAATCCGTAATCGCTGTGTTTCCTGTCACTGAAGGCCCAAATCTTGCGGGCCGCTTTCAGCAGTGACGTGCTCCTTTCCCGATGCGCAACAAAATGGCCTGGGACGCTTTTTTTTTTTTTTTTTTAATCATCAGAAGGTACAGCTTTTGATCTGGGAGGCTGTAAGTGATCAGGAAATGTAGGTATTGATTCGGAGGGAGAAGTTCAGCGATCTGTGTAAAAAGGCACCTTCCTAGCTACCGCTCGTGCTTACGGTTCACATGTGGTCCCGCAAAGAATTGGGTCAGTCCCTCCTTCGCCAGACGGAAAGGAGGCTTAACATTCGTTTTATTATCAGACGGCCTCACAAACTATCACATAATTATGGCTGCGATAAAATTAATCCTCATCGCCCAGTCTCTTTATTCTTTCAATATATGAAGTTCTGAACCTTCAGCCTTCGAGAATATCTGTCCTATTTTTTCTGTTTTAAAAATCAAACAGCAGCAGGTTAAACCCTGAAAGTTTTGTGCTAAAATCTCTCTCACAATAAAAGAGAAGGTAGTAAGTGGGGCACCTCTGTGTGCGGACTATTCGTTTTTATTTTGTTTTCTGCCCTGTGACTCGGCGGTACTCATCCTGTGAGTTTCCATTTGCCACCCACGACCGGCAAAGGGGCAGTTGAAAACGAATCTTTAATTCATGTTAAATAATCCCAGCCAGGTTGGGAAGGCACCAAACGGCATCCGAGTTAACGCAGTGCTCAGGAACAGACCGGCTCCCTGGGCTCGGAAACATTCCCTGCTCGATTCATCTGCCACAACAGTCATTTCCTCGTCCTTTCTGATACGTTAAAAAGTCATCACAGCAAAAGGAGACTATATGTACTCTTAAAGAAGACATTGTGTGTGGTGCGTTCCCCGCCAAAGCCCATGCTGTGTGTGCTCATTTCCTGATCCGCCGGACTACCTTCAGTGAGTTTCTTCCTGAGTTATGGGTACACATAAAGTGCAAAAGCCTCTGAAGGCATTTACTGACGGCCACCGAGAAGGGAGTCATGTATTACTGATTCTGTCATTGCTTCTGGCACAAACACTGTACTGTATGTATGTATGTATGCCTGTATGCATGTATGTATGACTTTGAGAAACACAGAGAGAGTGTCAGCAGAAGAAGGGCAGAGAGAGAGGGAGAATCTCAGGCAGACTCCACACTGTCAGCACACGGCCCGATGTGGGGCTCGAACTCACCAAACTAAGGCTGTGACCTGAGCGGAAACCAAGAGTGGGATGCTTCGCTGACTGAGCCCCCCAGACAGGCGCCCCCGCCATGAACATTTTATATCAGTGACTCTGGCTGCAATGTGGATAGTGGATCCAAAACAAGGTAGAACTCTATTCACTAGTTCAGAACGGGGGTTTTCTTTTTTCATCTCCGCAAAGCACTCTGAAGCAAGCCTGGAGAGGACGGGAGTCCTACGGCCCACAAACACTCAGCGTTCCCTCTCAACGCGTCCTGCGACCGCACGTTTGCGCCACGTCCAGGACTCTCCCTCGGCACGCGCATTCGCAGACGTGTGTGTGGAAGCTTGTCTGAGATTAAGATTCGTCTCAGAGGGGGGCGCCCGGCGGGCTCCGTCAGTTGTGCGTCTGACTCTCGACATCAGCTCAGGTCATGATCTCACGGTTCGTGGGTTCAAGCCCCACGTCGGGCTCTGTGCTGGCAGCCCGGAGCCTGCTCGGGGTTCTCTCTCTGCCCCTCCCTCACTTGCACTGTCTCTCTCCAAACAAAGAAATAACTTTAAAAGAAAACATTTGCTTTAAAGAATCAGATAAAATAGCCTTAGTGTGCTTGTTTAAAAACGTGCTCGGACGTAGGCTGTGTCTGAAAGCTCTCTCGGTAACTCTTGTCCTGCTTTGCCAAGGAAGGGCTTGCCCCTCTTCTCACGGCGTCACGGCAGCCGCAGCAGGCTGTGGCGGTTTTGACGAAGGTGACTTCTTACGCTGGGGCTTGCTCGTAATGACCCTAACGATGCTTTTCCCTTGCCGGTGCATTAGGCGTCTTGCAGACGCGTTCTCTAAACCCACAGCCTGGGCCGACTCCCAAGGGTGGCCCCACCCGGGATGGCTTAGTGGCTCCTCCGTTCCACCCCTTTCCCTCACCCCCGCTCATCCCCACCTCCCCGTCAGTGACGGACGCGCGTCCCAGTTCCCGCACCCGGGTGGTTGACCAGGACGAACACGGGTGAGGTGCCTGGGGGTCACGGCTCGGGGTTTGCGAGCTGTCGTTGTGACCTGTCGCAGCTCTGCTAAGTATTTCTCCCCAACACTCTCTGGGACTCATGTTATACGTGGTGGTGACCTTGCGCTGCCGGCCCTTGCGACTTTTCTCTGACACTTCCTCAAGCTCATTTAAGTCAGTTAAAGACCAGAACTAAAAACTTTCCCTTGAAATGCCATCGGCTGCAATGTTGTAAGCATATTACCCCGAATGACTGAAGAGCAGACACAAAATTAGGCTTGACTATTTCTACGGGACTTTGTAACACACATGCTTAGATTATCAATATTGTTGGCAGGGAGAGTCATATAATTATGTTAAGTGACAGAGAGAAACTATTTTCTGAGCAAGCTTATTTGCAGTTAGACTAGCCAAAAAATAACAGAAAAAAGAACTAATGTCACTACACATGACGTTATAAGTGTTTATTAAAACTTCTCTATAAAATTATAAAAAGTGATAAAAACTTGTCAATATTTCTTGAAAATTATGTCAACCTATTATTTGAGGGCCTTAGCACCTGGCACAGAGCAGGTACTGAATGAGGATTCGCCCACCTGAACGTGGGACCGATGTACTAAGCAGGGCAGACACACGGCCCAGAGCCGAGCCGATCACTGGGCCCCCGGGGTCGCGTGTTCAAAGACACCGTGTCAGTACTCTGTCCCTTACGGTTTGATCTGCATACTTTTTGGGAGAACATCCACTTTGAAATAAAATAATTACAACAATAAGATGCTCGGCTTTGAAAGAGTGCTTTGTCCTTTAGAGCTATTTCCACATTCTAATGAAGAAGACCAATGTGCATGGCTTAATGTGACCACGGTGATTCGCAAACAGAGTGAGAGAAACTAAATTAGCTCTCTGGGGACGAATCCGAGGCGCTGGCCGCCGTCGCCGAGCTGGCCAAGGACCACTCAGTTTAGCCCTCTTTGTTCCCCGACCCGCGAAGGGCAGTACCTGCAAGGTGTACCCCGGCTCGCACTGGAAGGAGAGCACGTCGTTCACCATGTACCGATCTCCCGTCTTGATGCCGTTGCTGGGGAGGGCGGGTTCTTGGCAAGCAGCGAGGCCCACCGCTGCGGAAATGCAAAGACACACGCTGAGCAAGTGTGCGATGTCAACGGTAGTGTTGTTATTTGAGTAATAACAGGGCTTTCTATCGCTCTCCTCCCGAAGAGAAGAACAAAAGACCTCAGCTCTTTCTCTTGTTATACCACCAAGGCTTCAAGGAACTTTAAATCAGTTATTCGCTAGTTCTGACATATTAATACATTTCATTTACATCATGCAGCGAACCAAACTTTTCCTTAAATAATAAAATCTGCTACTTCCATGTTTACTACTAGACACTCCAATTCCAACACACACTCATTTTAAAAGGTCCTTTAAAGTTGTGTTCCTTCTTGTATGCCAAACCCATGACAATGGTCGCTGGCTTTGTGTTTTTCAAGCATAGTTGGCAATCTTTATGAAACATTTGAAGTGTGAGTTTGGGAATTCTATCCTTCCAGAAAAACATAATATGAGAACAAATATTCAAATATTTTATATTCTCTCTCTCATTTAAAGATGACAACAAAATCCTCACAAGCAGAGCATTCTCAGATAAACAGGACCGAGATCTACAGGTCCCAAGGCTGCAATCAGGCACGTCTCTCGACGGAATCGCCTCAGTTAGGGCACTAACGATGTCTTTAATGTGTCATGTAATACTGGCTTTCGGCCTAAAGTAAAGAAAAACTAATTCTAAGTATGTAACACTGACACTTCTCCGTATAAACCCCACAGAACAAATAAACACAATATGCAGCTATGGTATTTTATAGAATAAACAATGCACTGGACGTGGAATGGCGCTAAGGACCTAGTGATTGCAAATAACGCTTTTCATCACTGGGGTTCATCTTCTCTCATCCCAGGGCACACACACTGAGGGGTTATCCAGGGTGACGGACGGGGAAGGACGCTAGTGAGAGGAGCCCAGCTTAAAATTCTTCGTGTGACCTTGGGCGTGAAGGACACTTCAGTTCTTGTTCTTGGCACTAATGGGGATGAACTGGCTGGGACGGGGGACGCCGAGGAGCACAGCTGGGATGGGGAAGGTGGGGAGCCCGTTAGTCAATCCAGAAGCAAACACTGGTAGGAAACGGAAGAACAGGTCTATGCGGGGCAGCCAGCGGCACGACTGTGGGCCCCCGTGCAAGACGAGGCTGCGTGCAGCCTGCCCCCCACCCAGGACCGTGTGCATGTGTGAGGCCACAGTGGCTGGGACACCTCCTCTGATCATGGCGCACTCCGTTGTTCCATCGGGCTTCTTCACTTAAAAAACACGAGGTCAAGGCTAAAATGATTGAGGAAGCCAAGATGGGCTACAGCACGCGATGCTTCTGAAAGCAGGAGCGGGTGTAAGTGGATGGTGCTCGCTGCTGGTGCGGCAGGCTCTGGGGTCAGGCGACAGCGACCACACGCGCTGATGATGACAGATCATCGCACTAGAGGCATAATATTGCTCGAATCCTCACAAAGAGCTAATGACCCTGACTCCTTGTGTGTGATATTAACGAAAGGGCAAAGTCAAGTCCGATTAACGGGCAAGCTTCCCAGCGTATGTACGTGAACAAAGCCATCTCCCGAGGTTGCCTACTGAACGGCCAACTGGCGTGCATCAAACTCCTCCACTGGCCTGCTTTACAAAGCATGGTACGAGAGTCTGACAATGACACACGGTTTGGGCCCGAGCTCACAACTGCTGAATCAGAACGGTCACGTTAATGCCATCCTTGGTATTTCGTATGCATCCAAGTTTGAGAAGCTCCTAATTTGCCTCACTTTCCCCCAAATCTGAGATGAATTGAAGCAAAGAGAGAAAAACATCTTCATCTTTTACCATTAGTGCCATGATTCATTTGAGAGCACCATGCTAAGGAATTTGCATCAGGATGGACACCACCAGTGCATACACCAGCTGGATACGGTCAAGCCTTGTAACACACTGATTTTATCTGGGATGAGCAGGAATGACATGTATCATAAAATTTTTCTAGGTTGAAACTGGTATTTCCTCAAAAGGCTATATATTAAAAAGTATAAAACACCATATGCATAGAGTGGCATTTAAAAAAAAATCTCTAGCACAATATTTCAAGCCAATTGGGGCTTTTTAGATATGATAAAATTACTAAATATGGAAAAATACAATCACTTAGGCCTTTATCTTGTTTTATTGGTACAAGTCCAATTTATCTCTTTCTTAACTGCAGAACATATATTGTAACTATATTTAAATTTTGCCATTTTTCCTACCACAGCTTAGAAAGATCACCTACCATATATTACTATTTTTTATTTGATCCTGAGAAAGAAATATTTAAAATACCCTTGGTATAAATTTAATTACAATTTGAAATACTAGGAAGCTAACTTATGTTGGTGCGACATCACTGTAGTATCCTTCAGGTGCGTACCGGGCACAACAGAGACCAGAGAATATCGATAACCCAAAAATGTTCAAAATAAACCAAAAACACATTTTGAAATTTAAAAAATGCAACAAGTAATTCAAAATTAAATTCCAGTTACAAAACACCCAACCCTTTACATACAAGCTAATGCGGTTTTACCTATTTGCTGTATCTGTTTGTTACAAATTGATTTATATGCATTTATTATATATTAATTTATTTTCATTTCCTCCTTCCTTAATTCTATGTGTAAATACAATTCATCTTCTTAAAAAAATAACTTGCACTTATCGGTACCTACAGGGATTATAATACATTTTCTGAATAAATTAAAAACATACAAAAATCATTTTAATCAGTGTTTGATACAATAAGACTCCAGAAGCGATTATAGGCAGACCTTATATTTGAATTTTTTTAATGTTTATTTAGTTTTGAAAGAGAGACAGAGTGTGAGTGGGAGAGGGGCAGAGAGAAAGGAAGACACAGAATCCGAAGCAGCTCCAGGCTCTGAGCTGTCAGCACAGAGTCCCACGTGGGGCTCAAACTCACGGACCGTGAGATCGTGACCCGAGCTGAAGTCAGATCCTTAACCAACTGAGCCACCCAGTGTTCCTACCCTGTAGGCACACAGAAACTGAACTGTAGACAGAAACATCTTCCTTCTCTTGCTTCTCTGGGCCAATAGGTATCCAGTATATTTTAGAAGCTAACAAAGCTAAGATATTTGGTATCTCTAGGAACATTCCTGGTAATGCCATCTACATATAATTTACACAGAGATAAGTAAGTAAGGGATTGATATGATCATCCGCAAATATTTCTTGAACTACCCTGGACCAGAGCCCAAGTATTTCCCATATATCATGTTTCTCTCCCAATGATGCAATGCCGGCCACACTGAGAGTCAGTCAGGTTGCAGTGAAACAGTGGCTTTCTGTTATGAGCGGGGATCTTAATGTTTGGGTTTAGAATCCCAGCACTCTAGCAGAGGGGAGAGTCCAAGGTGTGGCAGATTCAGATCCGAAACCAGCTGGGGCCGAAGCACAGCCCCAGACACAAGTGTTGGAGCACCGCAAGGCAGCACCATCCCCTGACTCAGGGATGGGGTAAAACCTTTTAGAGACAGAGCAACCCTGTGTGTGAGGGACCCTGACGGGGAAACCGGACAGGAGGCGAGCCAGCGCGGGAAGTACCGGTGACGGCGAAAGGCGACAAGTCCTAACTGACGAGACAGAACAATGGCTTCCCGACCTCTAGGGCACAGAAGGAGGCATGCTGAACGATCTGTGGTATGGAAAGGGTGGACTATTTGCATTTATTCATTAAGCTAATCAAAGCTTGAAATAAAGAAGGTGCTAGAAGGAGTAGGCAAGGTAACACATTTGAGCTGGCAAGAAGGTCAGTTTAAGTGCCCACGTGCATACATCATTCTTTAAAACACCTACAAAGAGAAGTTTTAGAAGGACCTTGTTGGAGCAAAACTGACTTTTAATGTTAACTCATGGGTGGTAGTATCACTTTTGTGACAGATAAAATTGTAAAACCAGTCAACTAAAAGCTATTGATTTAGACACAAAATGAGACATGTAGGAAGACATATACAAATAAAGGAACTGCTCTAAAACTTCTCTAAAATGACGTTGTGACACAAAACCATCTGGCAGGAAACTTCGAAATTAATTTTGCAGAAGGAGAGACATCTGGTAGAGTATATTGCCCCACTGTAAGCAAAAGTTTTCTAGAAAAGACTTCTAGTTCTTTCAAAGCAGGACACATTCACATTTTATCCCATAAATGATAATACGGCAAAGGCTATAAAGCTGGGTTTCTTTATAAGGTGGTTTAATCATGAGGTATCCTGATTAAATGTGAAGTTAATGAGAAAGTAACTGTTGAGTGTTCTAAAGATTTAGACCTGTTGCTGTAAACAAGCAGCAACACAGGGTATTTTATGTAGTGCAGCACTTGTACCATATTATACACGGATATACACCAGGATCATTTCACCTGTAAAAATTTGGACATTTTGAAATGCGTTGATTATAAAGTTGGAATTAGATTTAGAAGACAGCCAAAACAGTCTTTATTTCGCCATGTGTCTAGCCTTCAAAGCAAATAATATAAAATAAAGTCATTAAAAAGGCAAGGGTCCTAATTTAACCAAATCTACAGCTTAATGGTTTTATCTGTCAGTGAGTGGACCATCAAATGTGGAAGTTATGAACCAGAATATAGCAAGTAGCCTCATCGGCTATAAAGACATCACAGCTTCACTTGGAAAGTCGCCATGGGGGGGTGACAATAGAGGAAGTAAATGTCAGATGTCATGATCACATAGATATGAACTTAACAAGTGTTCCCCTGTACACCTAGGCTTTTATATTTGCTGTTTGATGAGTCAATACATCTCTATGACAACAGAGTATGTGCAGAGAAAACTCTATTAATTAATAAAACGGTATCTGAGGTAAAGAAAACTACTTTTTAAATCATGGTCTAAGGAGTTTAGCATGTACGTGGAGCTAAACATATTTTCATTTTTAATTACAAAAATTTTGTTGAATGTTTATTCACTTTTTAGAGACAGAGAGAGATAAAGTGCAAGCAGGGATGGGGCAGAGAGAGAGAGAGACATAGAATCTGAAGCGGGATCCAGGTTCTGAGCTGTCAGCACTGAGTCCAACATGGGGCTTGAACCCACAAAGCGTGAGATCATGACTGGAGCCAAAGATGGATGTTTAACTGACTGAGCCACCCAGATGCCCCTTAAAATATTTCTCTTATCTGTAAACTGCGGACATGTCAAGTTCACATAATACTTTCTCTATTCTTTCCACTTAGTAGATCATACGGAATCTTCAAAGCATAAGGGATTGTGTGTCCAGTGTCGAGGAGAAGTCATAGCACAAATTTGGGGGAAACAGAATATTTTATCTCTCTCGGAGGTTTGAAGGTGTTTTAGCATACAAAGGCACAGAGAAATCCTGCGGCGATGGATCCTCTTCAACTTTATTCGAAGGGTTTCCAAAATGTATTTGGCTGCAGGACCATTTGGGTCAGGGTACCACCCATGAATGAGGCAGGGCGGGAGTGTCTGGCAGAACAGGTTGGGAAGCACTGATCTCGTCCAGTATCCTTATTCATGGAGAGAAGGGTCTGGAAATGGCACGGCTGGGCTACGCACTCAGCCTTCTGAATACTGGGGAGTTACGTGTCCCACCGCCACACGGCAGAGCTCTGTTTGCGGGCTAAGGTTAAAATGGCTCCTGGACCATCAACCTTATCAAACTACAGACTCGAGGGGGATACAAACTGCTTCCCTCTTCTTCACTAGTGCTATACGGTGAGCATTTGTGTGTCTACCTACCCCCGACCCCCAAATGCCTTTGTTGAAGCTCTAATCCCCAGTGTAATGCTGTTTGGAAGTGAAGTCTTTGAGAGAGATTAGGTTTAGATAAAATCGTGAAGGTGAGCCTCTCCTGATGGGATTAATACCCTATGAAAAAGGTAAGAGACACTTCTCTCTCTGGACACCTGCCCCCAGGAAAGGCCGTGTGAGCACACATCAAGAAGGCGGTTCACGAAGCAGACGGCCACCCGGAACCAGCCCTGCCGCCATCTTGATCTTGGACTTCCCATCTTCTAGATCAGTGAGAAATAAATGTCTGTTGTTTGAGCCCCCCAGTCTGTGCTGTTTTGTTACAGCAGCAGACCTGACTAAGACAACGCGCACACAGCAGGCACCTAGCACACGGACTGGAATAAGCGTATACACGTTTATTGAATTAATAAGTGGATAAAATGATAATATATTGTGGCAAAATGACCGCAGTTATTAGTTAAAAAGTATCTTGGCTGCTAAACAACGTGTTCTCATACTTCCTATTGATAAAGAACAAACACTATGAAGTAGACCATAGTCTACCGATGTCTCCAATAAATAACAGGGCACAGAGTAACCATCCCTAGTGACATACTGATTGCTAAACATGCCCCTCTCTTGCAGCGAAAAGAAACCTCCTGTCTTGTAGGAGGTCCTCAGCAAAGTGCAAATGGCTGATTTTCTATGCTTTTTTCATGACGAGAACGATCACAGGCTGTAACTGTGTCCGTCCTCTTGGCCACAGAGATAGTTATTACAAATTAAAGAAACTAGTTTTCCACTTGAAAACTCACTAGACACACATATCATTCAGAAAAGTCAGAATATTAAGTGTAGCCGAAATTTTTAAATGTCAAACTTTACATTTGAACTTAACCTCAATTACACAAAAATGTCTCTAACGTCATTTATTGGTGTTCCCAGGGTTTCTGAGTAAAAGGTCAATTATAGGCTTAAAATAACAATGGCAATAATTTCTTAAACTATCTTGGACTGTTTAATTTATATATCAGTTAGACTAAAGATAATAGCTATCAAATAAAATACAGATATTCAATACATGTGACTATATGTATACAGAGGAATACTCAATGCATGTTTTTATATCCATGTTTTCACTTTTCATTGAAGTAAGCAAATATAAAAGTCATATTTAATTGAGGTTCTTAATATTCAACAGGCCAAATCATCAGATTAACTACCTGAATCAAGGAACTTTATTAAAAAAGTATTTTTATTAAAATATACCCATAATTTTCATATTTTTCTTTTGGGCTGATATTTTATAACATTCAGCAATGTTCCTTGAGCCAACTCTGGTCATGTTTATTTCTTGCTGTAGTAACTCCTTGTGTTAGCCCTCAAGCTGAATATATTTTCTCTGGCCCTTTACAAAAAGATATTGCTGACCCTTGTTCAATAGTATTCTATAATATGTGTAAGGTGTAATACTAAACACTTTCATATAGATATTTGATCATTGTAAACACACATTTGTGATATTTAGTGTAGTGACTTGAGGAAACATTATAGACTAATATGAACATTCTTACAGAATAAAATATCTGTATGGTCAGAAGTCAATGCAGATAAACTATATTCATGATAGGACGAGGTATGAAATAATTTAACATGTTGGATTTTACTTAAAATTAGAGGTGCACAATGCCAAAACCTCAACTCTAACCATAACCGTAAAAACAAAAGAAAACAAAAAACTACAATGGTGTGCATTCAGGCCAAACATATTATTTGTTAGCAGATTAAGAAATCAGTAGCACAGTAATAAAGGAATATATATATATATATATATATATATATATATATACACACACATATATAAATATATATATAAAGGAATATATATTTATATATAAATAATAAAGTAGCACAGTAATAAAGGAATACATATTTATATCTATATATAAATTCTGTGCTCTTTGAATAATGTGAATTAATTTAACTAGTCCTTCAACTATTTAACTCATGTTTTTAAAAAACACACCAATTCTAGGAGTAATGTTGGCAAGATGGCAAAGCAGGAGGGCTTCCGTCCCCCGTGGAGATACCAACTGATCGCCAATGCAGACAAACTGCCCTTGAAGGAATTACAGAAACCATTTAAAAGGTCCCTGAACCCTGGAGAAGCACAAAGCCAACTGCATCGAAGTTGGTGGGAAAATTCGCGGGCAGAAACCCTCCCCATGACACAGTGGGCACTGTTGGAAGGAAAGTCCCAGCTTCCGAGTTCTGCTTGTGGAAGGAAAGAGAACCGTGGAACATGTATCCAGTGTTCTCACGTTTTAGAGAGCTGCCCGAGGGACTGGTTTCTCTCTTGCTCGATAGGAACAAATACAAATACAAATACAAATACAAAGTCGGTGTCTCAGAACAAAGGCAATAAATGTGGACTGGTTCACACCAGAACTTGCAGTACTGTAGACGGGAGGAAGGGGGAGCTCAAGTACCAAGAGGCCACAGCAGGAGACCCATTGAAGGGGGAACACCTGATTAGCAACCAGCAAACCTCTCCGGTCAGGAGATTACATGCACAAGCCCAGAGAGGACACATCCAAAGAAAAGGCTTGCACACTCTCCAGAATCTCTAGTTGGGCCAACAGGAGCAAGTCCGCCCTCTACAAAACTGGACTGCAGAGACTGAGAGATGTGACTGATGTTTAAAACCCCAGAGTCACAACAGAAGGTAAAACAGCAAACAAAGAAATAAGAAAACTTTGCCCAATCAAAGAGTCAAATTAAATCTCTAGAAACCCACCATACAGAAATGGACATGTGAATTGCTAGGCAAAGAATTCAAAATAACAGTCATTAGAGATGGCTGAATGAATTACACGAGAACACAGATAAACCACTCAACTCAATCAAGAAAGTGATACATAAACAAATTAAAAATATCAACAACAATAAAAAAGTAAAGAACCAAACGAAAAATTTGAACTAAATAATACAATAACTGAATTGACAAATCCATTAGAAAGGATCAACATTAGACTTATTCGAGCACAGAAAGAAACAGCAACCTTGAAGAAGACAGGCCATTTGAAATTGCCAAGTCAGAGGAGAATCAAAGGCAGAAAAATGAATAAAGTTTAATGGACTTATAGAAGATCATCAAACAGATCACTAGGTGTATTATGGGAATCCCAGAAGGAAGAAAACAAGAGAAAAGAAGGCAGAAAGTCTATTTGAAGAAATAATGGCTGAAATCTGTCCAAATCTGAGGAAAGAAAGGGACATACCAATTAAAAGGGTTCAAAGAACTCTAACCAGGATAAATCTAAAGAAAACTACATTGGGGCACATCATAATCAAATTATCACAGACAGAAAGACAACAAGACACTTTTTCTTTTTTCTTGTAAACAGCAAGAGAAAAGAAAACTGTAAGGTTCAAGGAAGTTTCTATCAGACTTCCAGGGGATTTCTCATCAGAAACCTTGCAGGTTAAATGGACTCTGATGGCGTATTTAAAATGCTGGAAGGCAAAAAACAAACAAAAAACCCCAAACCTGACGACCAACAATACTATACCCAGCAAAACTGTCCTTCAGAGATGAAGAAGAAAATAAGACATTTCCAGATGAACAAAACCTGAAGGAGTTCATCACCACCAGACCTGCCCCCAAAGAAATGCAAAAGGGAGTCTTTCAGATTGAACTGAAATGATAGCAGGTAACAATACAAAACCACCAGATTATAAAACTCTCTGGTGAAAGCAAATATGCAAAAAATATAGAATCCTGTAGTATTGTAATATAGGTGCATAAATCACTTTTAAATCTAGGATAAAATTTAAAAAGGAAAAGCATACAAAGTAATTATAAATTTATGTTAATGGATATGCGATATAAAAGGGTAATTTGTGTCATCAATAAAGAGGAGAAGAACAGATATAAAGCAGAATTTTATATGTGATAAAAGTCATCATAAAATATATTATTACAATAAGATCAAATTGCATGCTGCCTACAAGACACCCACTTTAGATCTAAGGACACGCATAGGCTAAAAGTAAAAGGATGGAAAAGATATTTCATAAAAACAAGAAAATAAAGAGAGTAGGAGTGGCCACATTTACAAAGATAAAACAGACTTTAAGGTGAAACTGTCACAAGAGACAAAGATGGACATTATGTAATGAGAAAAGGATCAATTCACCAGGAAGGTACAACAATTATAAATATAGATGTAACCAAAACTAGGATTTCCAAATATCTGAACCAAACATTGATAAAATTGGAGGGAGAAACAGCCACAGCACAAAAATATTGAGAGCCTTCAAACCCCATTTTAGGTTATGGACAGAAGCACCAGGTGGACGATCAATAAGGAAGAAGACTTCAACAACAGTAAAGATCAATTAGACCAAACAGATAGTTACATAATTCTCTACCAAAAAAAAAAGCAGAATGCACATCCTTCGCCAGCAAATATGAAACATTCTCCAAGATAGGCCACATGTTAGGTCACAAAACAAATCTTTTTTTTTTTTTTTTAATGTTTATTTTTTTTTTTATTTTTGAGAGAGAGGGTGTGAGCAAGGGAAGGGCAGAGAGAGAGGGAGAGCAGGCTCCAGGCTCTGAGCTGTCAGCACAGAGGCCGACATGGAGCTCAAACTCACGAACCACGAGATCATGACCTGAGCCAAAGTCGGACATTCAATCAACCGAGCCACCCAGGCGTCCCAGGTAACAAAACAAATCTTAACAGATTTAAGAAGATTGAAATCATACAAACTATCTTCTCTATCCATAATAGAATGGAACTAGAAATCAACGGCAGAAAGAAAACAGAAAAAAAAAATGTGGAAATTAAACAATGAATCTTAAACTCAACCAACAGGTCAAAGACCAAATAACAAGAGAATTTAGAAAATACGTGGATACATGAAAACAAAAACGTGATATACCGAAAACTCATGACGCGGTAAAAGTAGTACTAAGAGGGAAATTTACAGTGGTAAACACTTACATTAAAAAAGAATGAAGATCTGGAATTAACCACCTAACTCTGCACCTCAGGAAACTAGAAAAAGACTGATCTATGATCCAGCAATCCCACTTTGGGGTATATATCCAACAGAATTCAAAGCAAAAACTCAAGGGAATATTCACACACTCAGTTATAGCATTATTCACAATATCCCAAAGGTGGAAGTAATCCAAATGTCCACTGACAGAAGAAGGTGTGGGATATATACACGATGGAGCGTCATTTAGTCTTAAAAAAGGGAAATCCCGTCACAGGCTAAAATATGCATGAGGCTTGAGAACGTTATTCTAAGTGAAATAAGCCAATCACAAAAGGACAAACAGTGTTTGATCCCACGATCTCTAAAACAGCCAAAATCAGAGAGACAGAAAGTAGAAACTCTCTCCTGGAGAAGGAGAGTTATCGTTCGACGGTCCACAGATCTACGAGATGAAAATGTTCTGGAGACTAGTTCCACAATGTGAACGCATTTAACACTGCTGGACCACACACTTCAAAATGGCGAGGGTTGTCAGTTTAATGTTATGTGTTTTTGACCACAATAAAAAATCAGCAGGGGTGGGAGAAGAATGTCAGGTCTAGAGTCAGACACAGGAGACAGCGTGAAGTTGTACCTTCCCTACCGCAGCACGGACTACAGGGCATTTCAGTCTCCTCGCTTACGGCCCTCTCACTGCTTAGAAAGAGCTCCTTAAAACGGGTGTAAGAACCACATATCTGCCAGAACTAGCAGGGCCTTAGTATCATTTTGGAAACAAATCCATGCATCATGTAGAAAATACAAAATGCTTCATCAATACGTAAAGATAAAAATTTGTTCACATACAATAGGGAATCATACAATTTTTCATTTAAAATGGACTATCAAAAACAATGTCACAGATTTATCCCTTGTCTCTTTGAAGTTCCCCCCCCCCAAAATTGGACATTATCACCCAATAATTAAATCACATGAAAATAAACAAGTGTGTCAACATACTATTTATTAAGTTCTCTACAGAGATTAAAGAAAGGAGGTGTGGAAGTTGCACCATATTTCCCAGCAGCCCGGAGAACTAACAGTCTAATTGGGTTTCGAGGCCATGAAGAACAGTACTAAAGGGGAAAATGTGTTATAATTGAAGCGTGTGGATAATCGACGCTAATAAAAACAGAGGTCAGAGCAGTGAGCACGGATTAACTTAGTGCAGGCAGGCTTCGTAGCAGGGGCAGGCTGAGTGGTTCTGGAAGCACGGGTGGGACTCTGAAAGGCAGAGATAAGTGCGGGGAGGTCGTCGGTGAGGGCGACGGGGGAACACGGCTGTGAAAACGGAAATGTGCACATTGTGTTTCCTGGACAGCATCTGACCAAATTAAACGGCTTGAAGGGAAACAGTGGGTGATAAAACCAGTTGACACATTGGCAGAGATGCCATAAGAAGCGAGGGACACGCCGTTGAGCCTCTGGAGGGTTTCTGTAAGATAATGAATGTTAGGATCAAGGAGCCATGTGGGGATAAATCCCAGTGTGGCACTGGGTCGGAAAGGGGCAGAAACAGAAGGACCAGTGGACCGTTATGGCCGTAGTTCAACGTGAAGAATTGGGGGAATGTCAGGATTTAGGGAAAGGCAGGTATTTAAATGAGAAGCCCACCAGGGACCTAAGGTGGACGTGCTGTAGAGGCGCTCTCGCTGATCGCAGATCTGGTACGTGGCCGTGGATCTGACGAGAACCTGCTGGGGCAGGATGTCTGCACTCCGTTTGTACTTATTAAACAGGACTTAGAGCATAGACAACTCTGATGAACAGGTGGAGGGAGCCTCATAGTTCGGGGAGTGGGAAACAGCCGTGTGTCGTCTCCCCTTCCAAACCTGCTTCCCTTTCTGACACTCAAAACTCTTCTTAATTCAATCACCTACCTGACTGAACTCCGCTCCCCTGCGTCTAGAGCCTTGATCTCAAATCTGATAGGACCGGGCATCTCGTAAAAGACTAGCTGGTGGTTGGCTAAGTCACAGAGCTGCCAGCTATTACTTATTCAAATCATAGCATCTGCATTCCCAGCTAATGGCCATGGAAGGTCCGCAAGATGGGCAGTGGAATAGAGAATTCTTTCAAGGCGTGACACCCAAGGGATGAATTTGATAAACTAACATTATGAGTTTTAAGCTAGTAAGAAGATCCTGAAATGAACGGAATGATTACGAACACAGAAGAATCATAATTTTCAAGTGACCATAATCTGTCAATAAAGCAGTATACTTTTGTGTGTGAGATTCTATTGAAGTGTCTCTTCTAGAAGGACACAGACTCTAGATGCGTGGGCATGGGGGGTCTGGGTGTGTATAGATGACGACAGTTTGACAGCCAATAGATACTTCCCATCTTATTTTTCTAGAACGGGACTCAGAAATGCACTGAGGCTCAACAATTTTGCTTTTCCATAATACTCGCAGACTCAAACGGGATAGGATTTAATGAAAGTGAGCTCACTCCAAAGCAAAACGAGCTACGGAATCATGAGGGTGGCATTAAAAGAAAACCCAGCCCTTGCCATTCTCAGAAATACACAGATTCACACGGGAGCCTGGAACCAGCAAATATTTCAATCATGTTTGTCCGCCATAATGTGCAACCCCACATCATAACAGTCAGTGATAGAGAGAAGAGTCTCCATAAAGCAGGTGGCCATGGACACGTTAGGTTTTCTTGTTTGTTATGCCCGCCAGTAGAATACAGATTCTACATGAGCAGAGACACGTCTGTTTGTCTTGTCATGACTCTGTGTACAGAGCCCAGAGCACAGAGTTTATGAGAGATGCTCAAATAATTCATGATGAAGCAGGGACGCCCACGACCTACTTCAGCGGGACCACGGAGAGAGGAGGGAGGGGCAAGTATCACCCAGAGACGGGATTAGGCAAAGGTGCACGCAGAGAACAATCAAACACGAAACTGACGTCAAATGAGTCACAAGGACAGATACACCAAAGGACAACAGTTCACCTGAAACCAGGCTCCGGTTCATGTGAGCAATTCTGAGTCATGAGTGGCCTGCGTAGCAGCATAATTGACTTAATGACTGACGCTTCCCTCCAGCAGCGTCCAGGCGGCCAGCTGATGAGCACGTGTTAGGCCAGGACCCGCCTCTGAAATACGGGCGGGAGCGGCAGGTGACGCCCCACAGGTGCAAGTTTAGGATGGTCCTCGGTTCCATCCGCTGCACTCTTGCCCTTTCCCAAATTTAATGCTTGAAATCCCAAAGCCTACAGAGAAACTTCCTTTCAGTCCCTTTATTTGCCAGAGGAAGAACCATGACATCGAAGTTGCACTTTTTACCTAAATGTTATGCTTGTAAAAATGCTGAAATATCACGGGAAGGAAGTGTTCACTCGTTATTGGGTGTGTGTGCGTGTGTGCGCGTGTCCGCGTGTGTGTGCGTGTGTGCGTGTGTGTGCGCGTGTGCGCGTGTGTGTGCGTGTGTGCGCGTGTGTGTGCGTGTGTGCGTGTGTGTGTGTTAGGTTCAAGCTCAAATAAAGCTGGAATTCTCCTGTCACCAAACAGTGTGTTAATACTGAATGCCTGAAATAATTACCCAAGAGAGACTTCACCTTCCCAGGAGGGTCTCTGGAATTCTCCGCGATGTGAAAACAAAAGCCAGGGTTTACAATAGAGTTGATCCTTGAACAATAAGGGCAGATCTAGTTACATGCATTTTTTTAAATAAGTACAGTAGAGTGCTGTAAATGTATATTTGGTTCTAGATGATATCTTAAATAGCATTTTTGGTTCTCTAGCTCACTGTATTGTAACAAGATAGTGTATATATATATAACATGCAAACCGTGAGTTAACTGACTTGTTACGCTATTGGTAAGGCTTCTGGGCAACGGTAGGCTGGCGTCCTTCAGTTTTGGAGGGGTCACAAGGTACACGCAGATTTCCGATGACTCGGGGTTTGGCACCCCTTAACCCTCACACTGTTCAAGGATCAACTTTAAATACTTCTTTGGTCCTTGGTACAGTTAGAACTTGACAGAAAACTAGGAAGACACGAATAACTATCAGCTGATGTGACTAAAACCAATTTTAATAGGACTAAGGGAGGCATTCTTTGTTTGCCAGACTAAAAGTTAATATAGGGTCTCAGGCAATTCTTTGAAATAGGAACATTTAGAAAAAATTCTCACCAATTTTTAGTATATAAATAAATACAAAAAGGGGCTTAACATGAAGTGATTAAGAAGATAACTTCATTATACCTTTGAATGAGTACTGGTTACGAGAAGTTCACTGGGTGGGAAGCTTTGAGCTCTAATTTCTGAGTACACATGATGAAATCTCTGTAAACACACCAACAGCTATATTGAGGCCCTATCTTGTTTAATCTCTCATCCCCTGTGATTTTACTCACGTCCATCCTTCAGGCTGAGAAACCTTATTAGTATTTTTTTTTTATTTACATTTTTTATTTTTTATTTTTATTTATTTATTTTTTTTTAATTTAAAATAGTTTATTTTCAAATTGGTTTACATAAAACACCTTATTAGTATTAATGTAATATTAAAGTGCTGTTGAAACATGCATTAATAATTCGCAGGTATTTATAAAGATCATTGTAATTGTAATTGAATCAGAGTTGTCAATATTTGATTGTGATAACATCCTACTAAAAATATTTATACTTTTGATTTCAAAAACCTCAGCGCATTTTCCAGAATTTCAATCTTTATCTAGATAGGTCTTTCTGAATTCCTGTTTTGAAATGAGTGCACAAAGGAAATAAAATATGGTACCCACTTAATCACTGAACACAGCAGGAAGGAAATTAATGCAGCTAACTGTGTTATGTTCACGTTCTGTAAAAATCTGATAGGTGACTGTCATGTAAAGTTCATTTCTACATTTTCTAAAATATCATTTTTGAAGACAACTTCCTTTGCAAATTGTAAGTACCTTTTAGAATATAGAACAAAGGAAATTATCTCTTTTAATTAATGACTACGTTTCCCTTTTTAAAAAGAAAATTATGTAAATGATATCTATTTCCTTTTTGCTTGTATTGCCACAAATTCAAAACTACATTTAATGTCAAAGAGCATCATTTCTTTTATTCTATGTGGCCAGTACATTTGTATCTTCCTCCTTAGTTTCATGGAATCAAATACTTGGAAAACAGACAGGTCATTTTAAAAAGGAATTAGATGATCTTATTTTTTGTCTGACTTAATATCTTTTGATGAGGTATTATACATTGATGATATGTCACCCTTTTTTCACTCTAACCTTAACTACCATTTATGTAAACACATAGGAGAAGGAGTTAGTGAGCTATCATAAGTTCTGAACTGGTTGCGCTTGAAATAATAATACTATATAACAGAGTGCTCTGGACAAATTAATGTTTAAAAACACTGATGTCTAAATCAGATCAAGTAAATAGTAAAATACATTCCTTACATTTGATAATGGTAAATACTGATTTCGGCTAATGACAATGAATACACTGCTAAAACGTGACAAATAAGGAATCTCGTTCTCACCCTCCCTAGCAAAGGAGTAACATGCAAGACAAACAATAAGAGTCACTATATTTTCTTCTCTACCAATTTTCCTTTTTTCCCTCAAAATGACTACATATCACTGATTCAAACTCCAATCTGTTTCAGAAGAAACATATTCTAAATGTACTAATGACTGCAATATTTTTGTCTTATTTTCCTCTGTCCTTTTATGTGATGCTGTCATTGTCATAGCTTGTATGTTCCTGGTTCTGATCCATTAGCCTAGTCTTCTCTGTCTGTGGGACTCTGTCTGTAATCCCTAGACATGGGACAATGGCCTCCACATTGGACTGTGTTCATAGCTAGGCTACTACTTAAAGAACAGGGGTACCACGGGGCACCTGGGTGGCTCAGTTGGTTGAGCGTCCCACTCTTGATTTTAGCCTGGGCATGACCTCACAGTACGTGAGTTCGAGGCCCATGTTCGGCTCTGTGTTGAGCATGGAGCCTGCTTGGAATTCTCTCTCTTTTCTGTCTCTCTTCTCCTTCTTTGCTTGCTCTCTCTCTCTCTCTCTCTCAAAATAAATAATTAAATGTTAAAAAAAAAAAAAAACAACTAAAGAAGAACGTCTTTCGTGATGTATTATACGATACGTGAAATCTATTCTACACCATAGCTTCTCTGTCTTACTTGCCCTCCAGGGGCCAAATGTCGTATCTTAGACACTCCAGAAATATTTTGTTAGCTCTACTGGGTTTCCCCAGTATGTTATGGGTTTCCCCAGAATGTTGATAGGAAACAAAACAAAACAATCAAACAAACAAGTAAATACTCTCGAGAACAACGGTGAAATGAAAAAGCTTCTCTGTCTGCAATGACTTGGGGGCTGCTCTGAGCGAGTGCCATCCATGAGCATAACTCCAACATCCAACAGCATAACTGCATCGGCCTTGGGCTGAGGCCAGTTTACTCCTGGGTCTGTCATGCTAACTCAGGATAGACGTATTCAGTGGAGAGTCGTATGGTTCACTGCAGAATTAGAGGTTAAATAGCTTCCAACTTAGCAAGGCAGAAATAGGAAGAGGTACACCCAAATAATGGTATAATTTAATAGAGAAGGTTTTAAAAATGAAAAATATGATTATTAAATAAGCATGGTGATATGTAAACACCATAATAAATGGTTTCTATTCAAAAATTTCTAAGTGGGGAATAGTTTTAGGTTAGATGGACTTATTCTGTTAATAATATATTCGTAATGTAAACATATATCAAATTTAATTCTGTAATTTATATGTAAATATTTCTAAAGTTTTCATATTACGATGGATCCTATATTACTATGTTACAATTAAGTATGTGTTTACATGGATGTAGATTCCATAGATAGATATTTTTTTCCCCACAATGGGCATTCAAGGGGTGCCTGGCAGGCTCAGGCCGTACAGAATGAAGCTCTTGATCTCAGGGTGGTGAGTTCAAGCTCCACATTGCATCGGAAGCTACTTAAAACAACTGTAAAAAGGAGCATTCAAGAAAAGCTTCTCCATGGTTAACCTAAAAAAATAACGTTGGTATTTATATATTTATCTTTGGACAAGGGGAAACCCACAAAAGAATTTCCACTCCCACATGGGGCATAGAAATCTGAAAAATAAAACTTTCGTTTTAACAAGAAAAATGTAAGCTGCGAAGTCCTAACTTTTCTTGAACTCATCAAAGAGAAGCCTGGGACTCGGCGCGGGCGGAGCACTCCCAGCGGGGAGAGGCCCCGGGACTCAGCGCACGGACCAGAGGACTTAGACGGCCCTCGCGCTCTGAACACGACCGCAGCAACAGGACTCCAACAGCTCAGCTCCGGCCCGAGGGGACCCCACAGTCCACCAGCAGGGCTGTGCCCATTTCCAGGCATAAATATTATGAAAATTGACCTCGACCAGTGTACTCACGGTGACCAGGTTTAATACAATATTTTGAGACACACAAAAAAAGTAAGAGAAATCAACCCTTTTTCCAGAGAAAAAGTCACAAAGCCAGACTCAGAACATACTTGTGGAATGGATATATTAGATGGGGATATTAAAATGACTATGAAAAATGTGTTAAAGAATCTGGGGGGAAATGGTATGCATGAAGGGATGGAGAGAGAAGGTGATTGTAGGAAAGACTGGAAATTAGAGGAAGGGTCAAATGGAAATTCCAATGGGAGGGCCCACAAAATCAGAGATGAAGAATTCTTTAAAAATAAAGTTTATTTATTTATTTTGAGAGAGAAAGAACATGTGTATGAACAGGAGAGGGGCAGAGAGAGAGGGAAAGAGAGGAAGAGAGAGAATCCCAAGCAATTCGGGCTCAAACTCATGACCTGAGCCACAATCAAGAGTGGGATGCTTGGAGATCCTGGGTGGCTTAGTTGGTTTAGTGTTCAACTCTTGATCCCAGCTCAGGTCATGATCTCAAGGTTTGTGAATTCGAGCCCCACATTGGGCTCTGTGTTGATGGTGCAAAGCCTGCTTGGCATTCTCTCTCTCACCCCCTCCCTCCCTAACTCTCTCTCAAAATAAATAAATAAGCTTAAAAAAAAAGAGTGGGGTGCTTAACCAACTGAGCTACCCAGGTGTCCTGAAGAATTCTTTTAATGAGCTCATTAGCAGATGTGACACAGCTGGGAAGGACTCTGGGCATCTGAAGAAAGGTTGATAGCAATCACACAAGCCAGAACACAAGGAGAGAAGAGTAAGTACATCAGAAGTGAGCACCCAAGAACTGTGAAACAATATCAAGCAGTCTAACATACGTGGAAGTGGAGTCGCAGAAGGAGCAGAAAGAGGTGGAACGAACTCAATGTTTGGGATGGTAACGGCTGAGGACTGTGTGCAAATAACAGACCGGGTCAGAGCACAGGTCCAAGACCGCCAAGAACATCAGGATAAGTATGGAGCACACGCACACACTCACCCTGGACACATCGCAATTAACCTCTTGAAAACAAAATGTAAAGATAAAATCCTGCAATGAGCCAGAGAAAAGGGACACATGTCTGAAATATTAGAAGTAACAGACTACCTTTCATCATTACCTAAGTGAGAAGGCAATCCAGTGATGGCTAACATACTGAAAACAAAGAAACTTTTGACTCAGACTTCTATAGCAGCAAAATATCTTTCAAAAATGAAAGTGAAAGAATGACTTTTTAAAAAAAATCAAAACTTGGGAGAATTTGTTGTCAGGAGACCAGCACTACAAGAAAGGTGAAGGAAAGGGCCTCAGACAGGCACTTGGGTTGACCCAGAGACATAAAGAGTGCTAAGGATGCTAAAAGCAAAGGTAAAGATATTTATTTTTCTTATTTTCTATTAAGTCTACAAGATCACTGTTATAGTAAACTAGTAAAAATAACAAAAATGGGAAAAATGTTTTGTGGGCTTCATAACATGTAGAAATAAACTATCAGCAAGGACTAACATGAGGGATCGAAAGCAGATATTAGAAATATATGCTCCTGAGGTTCTTTTATACAAAATGACATAATATCATTTGGAGGTTGAAAGCTGTTCTAAAATACTAAAGATGTATCTTTTTAAAAAGTTTTTCTAATGTTTATTTATTTAGAGTGAGAAAGAGAGAGAGAGAGAGGTAGAGAGAGAATCCTAAGCAGGCACCATGCGCTCAGCACAGAGCCCCATGCAGGGCTCAAACTCAAACCATGAGATCACGACCTGAGCCGAAATCGAAAGTCAGATACTTAATCAACTGAGCCACCCAGGGGCCCCTAAAGATGTATTTTTTAAAATTTAGGCAGATCATCACATTTTTTTAGAGTTTTGTCTAATCAGCCCATATTGGAGAAAAACTGAAGCAATAAAAATATTCTGTTAACCCAAAAGCTGGTAGGAAAAGAGGGAAGATTCAACAAAATACAAACAAGACAAAGAGAAACACGTCGATAGGGTGCATGGCTTCAATCTCATTAGCCCTCCTCCCACCACACCCCACCGAAGTCAGTCAATCCTGAGCTACTGATAGATATGACACACACTGTATCTATCGATAAACACGCACATGGGAATATATTTAAAACCTTCTCTACTCTTTTGTCTTGAGGTTAAGAATGGCTACCGCCATGTTGTTCCCTAGCAGCAGGTTCATGCTACACCCTCAGCTCAGATTTTGTAACTTCCAGGGGAAACCAGGATTATCGTCTACATACATCTTCATGGTTTCATGGTTATTTGTTTTGTTCTGTTTTGGTAGTCTTCTTGAAGAAAAAAGCCCAGAGCAAGGATGACATGTGTGTCTTTCTGTGTAACTGTGTCAAACTTCCCACACAGATAAATAATAAAAAAAGGACGGGGGCGCCTGGTTTGCTCAGTTGGTTGAGCATCTGACTCTTGATTTTGGCTCAGGTCATGATCTCACGGTTCGTGGACCAAGCTCTGTGTCAGGTTCTATGTGGACAAGGTGGAGCCTGTTTGGGATTCTCTCTCCTTCTCTCTCTGTCCCTCCCCCACTCGTGCTATCTCCGAATCTGTCAAAATAAATAAATTTTTAAAAAATTAAAAGAAGGCCATCTGACTTCCAGAACATGTGGAACACTCTATCATGCCGATCTTTTGAGCTTCCAACCAGATCCCGCAAGACAGCCTCGATCACCCTATCTGACCAGACCTTCTCGAAATTGCTTTTTCAGTCATGAAAATTTTATACTTCCTCCCCTCAAATAAAAATGTTTGTTTTCTCTTTGGGGAATTCCTATCAGTGTGCATCCAGAAAGATGGGCCGTTATAATGACTCGGGCCAGGTGCTCCATTCTGGAGGAGGAACTTCAAGTCTCCACAGAGAAGCAGGTGGGGACCAGGGATGGCAGCCAGACGGGCCACATCCCAACACTGACTCACAAGCTTCCTTCCCTTCTGCGTATCCTCCAACTACTCGTGACACTCGGCGTCACCGTTTGTCAAACACGGCAGTGCACGCTGCCTCTGCCCTCGGGAAAGCGCCTTCGTGCTGAAGGCTCTCTGCGCATTCTGTGGGTCACGAGCATGGCGGACCAGAGCGTGTGCAGGCTGGAGACACTCTATCTCATGTCCTTTCTCCTGCAGAAACCAGGCCGACCTCAAAAGGAGGGCTTTCTGAGGACAAAAGAGGGAGGGGCTATAACATGTTTAGAACAGGACCCGGCATGGAGCGTGGGCTTTTCTTGTTTTTACCATGATTTCACAGATGTCAATTTTAGTGACAAACCTGAATTTAGAGGCTTGGGGATCAGCAGTGCATATTTTAGGGTAGATGTAAAAATAAGTCAACGGATTAAAAATAATAGACGATCTTCGGGCCGTTTATTTCAACAGTCCCTATACTGTTTGATGTTGGCCTTCAAGAGGTTAATTCTATAAACACGTTATAGAATCCCCATTTTAAACTCTGGCACAGAGAATTAGAACCGAGAAATGAGCGCCTCTAAACACAAAGGAGGTAAGGGAAGACATTAGCGACACAGGTGGTATCAGAATGGTGTTGGTGTCGGAAAACAACCCTTCCAAATGAATGTAAACAAATGAAACACAGCGTTGTGTTTGGCCAACTAAAATATAAGTGCATTAAGTAATTATGCAAGGTTGTGGATTTTTAAACAAGATTCATTTCGGTGAGAAATATCTTAGTGTTTCCTTTTAATGAAACTGGGAAGACAGTGGAATGTAGGTAATTACGTCGTTGAAGCTGTAATTGTCCATGATAGTAACTGCACACTCATCATTTTACTAGCACCTCTCTTTGGGAGAAGGACAAAGCCTGAAGCCTCAAGATAAGTTTGAAAGAAAGAGATAAGAGCATCCATCAGTTCTAACATTGCTGAGCGTATTAGCGAATTTATTAACACTCTCGTAAATAAGGTTGATAGTTTCCTATCTACAGATGTTCACAAAATGCATCAAAGTGGCAGATTTTTTCCAGACATTTCCTACATAAATAACACCCACAGCACCATTTGACACTGTCACCAAAGTAGTCCTATTCAAATAAATTGGAATAAACTTGCATACAAATGCCCGTAATAAGTAGGGAAATTCAACCGAAATGGGAAACAGCCCTGTGGTTTGTGTCTGGTTCAGAATATTTATCATCAGCTGGAAATCTGGCTTTTCAAAAACAGGCACGCATTTGCATCCCGGCACACTGTTTATCTCCATTCAAAAGATCACTTATTAAAGCTTATCCGTGTATTTGCTTATTTGCAACTACTTATTAAAGGAGATGAATATCAACATGAAGCATTTTTAGTGCCTGAAAACATGTCCTAAAATAAACCTGAATCTCATTGGAAATTCTTATTTCCTTTTTACAAGGTTTACCTGCAGAATCAAACGCCAAACAAGATTTGTGAATCTGACCTTTGTCAATCCATTTATCAGACTATTAACTCACTTTTCATGTTCGTTTTTAAAAGGTTGGCGTCTCCTTCGCGCTACCTTCTTCCAATTAAAATGAGTAATACACGAGGCAGGCAGTGTGCCGCGGGGCTCTGTGCCGGCCTGGAGCCCACAAGCGGACTGGCCTTACGACCGTAATCTGCTTGGAGATGATGATTTTCTGCGCTTCTGGATGCTAATATAAACACCGCTCACCAGAAAACCAGGCTTAGTACAAATAGTTACTTTCTGTGCTTTTGAACAATGATTCCAGACACTAACTTCACTTATCCAACTATTCCAGATACTAACTTTGACATTTCTTCATTCATTTGCTTTTTATAATATGTATTTCAGAGAGATTTTGTGTGACCCAATTTCATGCAACTTTTTGAGTCGTTTTGGAACGATGCTATTTTACTGTGTAATAAGGGCACGGGTTTGTTATCCCTTTCAGAGAAGTACTCAGTGTAACAACGGAAGCTGGATGCAGAAAAAGTCGACCTTACTTTTGTACTCCAGGTGAAAGCCCGCGGCCGCCACGCTGATGTCAGACTGGAAGTGGAGGCAGAGCTGGTTGGACGTGCTGTTCAGAAGGGCTGGGACGGTGGTTCCTGCAAGACACAGATGGGGGCACTTTAACACCAACGCATTCACTTTCCTCTGGACAAGATATACGGGGAATCCGTGCAGGTTTCCGAAGCCCTGCGGTCTGTCTGGCGGCAGCCTACTGAATCTGAGTATTGGCTTCGCTCCTTCTGTCCTCTGAGCCCTTCTCTCGTGCACGCACGGTGAAAAGCTGCAGATCTCGCTGCCCTCCTCAAGCCGGCGAGCCCTGTCTCTATCATATCAGGGTACGGACGCACAGATTTTCCATTTTCCCGGCCCGGGCCCGCTGGCTTTTCACAAGGCATTGTTTTAGCAACATCACCATTTTGTTTGTTTGTTTGTTTGTTTTGACTTGAACAAAGAAGAGAAAAACTCAAATGTGGGACATCTGGGTGGTTCAGTCGGATAAGCATAGGACTCTTGGTTTCTGCGCAGGTCATGATCTCGTGGTTTGTGAGTTCGAGCCCTGCCTCGGGCTTTGTGCTGAGAGTGAGGAACCTGTTTGGATTCTCTCTCTCTCCCCTTCTCTGTTTCCCTCCCTGCCTCCCTCCCTTCTTCCCTCTCTCTCCCTCTCTCTCTCTGTCTCAAATAAATAAATAAACTTAAAAAAATTCAAAAGAGCAAGTCTTATGGAGGTTGGGGGAGCAGTTAGCCGGAGTGGAGTGATCCGAAATATTATTGCTAATATGCTGCTTTTGACTGCATTCTCTTCTCTATCCTTGGGTGATCCAAACTGAACAATGTCCCCACTGAGATCTGCAGACCGTTCCAACTAAGCACAAGTGAGGGGAAAATACAGGTTTATGGCATATGATGCTTCCTTCCCTTACAAGTGTTGACCTGAGTTGTGACAAACAAAAAGCCGGCAGGAGATGTATCGACGTCAAGGACAAGGGGGGCAGAAGCCCGAGGCTGGAGGGGCTGAGGAGAAGAAAACCGCTCATCGATCAGAAGTTAAAGTATTCTGGGAGGAGGCATTAAACGTGGGAAACGGTAAGCGAGTTTAAACCCCCTCGTGTTGAAGCGCCTGCTCCTGACGGCCCAGGGCGCCCAGTCACCCTCCCGAGGGCACGCGCAGCACGTCCTGCATGTCAAGGGAGCCGCCGTGGGTAAACCTCACCACGGCGCAAAGTACTAGAGCGAGCCGCACTGAACAGAACCCTGCTGTGTAAAGAAGGAAATACGATGTTAAATAACAGAACGAGGAATGAGTCCAGAATTACCCAAGAACGATGAACGTTATGCAGAGCCAAGATCCTCCGATACCCTTTTCTGTTTCTGTGACCCCGGTTTCCTCCGCTAGCTTTCTGTCAACCATCCAGGGACAGACTCCCGCTGGCCTCACCTCACCAGGTATCCAGGGACAGGCTCCCGCTGGCCTCACCTCACCAGGCATCCGAAGGCCCTTTGCAGGTGGTGTGTGCCAACCTAACTCATAATCTATGCCTGGAAACCTGGCCAACCTCCTGTGTCCCCGTGTCAGTCAACAAGTGTTAGCCTCCGCTCCACGGCTCACAGCCTCCCTTCTCTCCGCGACCCCACGCGGCCCTGCGATCTGCCAATGGGCCCCACCTGGCCAGCCTCCTCAGACCCTCCCCGCTCACCGCCATCGCCCCAGAGCCAGCCGCCAGTACAGGCAAGTGTGAGGAGTGCCCCCCTCCCCGACCGGTTTTCTGAACCTCCTGCAGCCCTCAACCAACTCGTTCTCCACCCAGGAGTCGGGAAGATTTCCTTTGATTACAATGGACATATGATCATTTCATACTAGAATTCTCATGGATTCTTGACGATCTTAGGATGGAACTTCAACCTCCTTGCATAATCTAACACTGTCTTTATTTCTAGCTTCTTCTCTCTTTTCCACAACTCATGTTTTCTGTTTGAGGTGTTCCCGTAATTGTAGGCCTAAGATGCTCTTTCTCTTTTCCTCTGATCCATTTTACCCTCTTTAAAAAAAAAATCAATCATAATTAACATACGTTGTTATATTAGCCTCAAGTGTACAATACAGTGATTCAACATTCCATACATTGCTCGGAGCTCATCGTGCTAAGTGGACTCTTAGTCCCCTTCATCTATTTCACCCGTCTCCATACCCTCCTCCCCTCTGGTGACCATCATTCTCCATTTTAAGAGTGTTTTTTATTTGTTTGCTTCTTTTTTTATTTGTTCATCTCTTTTGTTTCTTCAAGTCCGCATATGAGTGAAATCATCTTTCTCTGACTTATTTCATTTACATCATACCCTCTAGATCCAACCGTGTTACTGCAAATGACAAGATTCCTTTCCTTTTCATGGCTGAGTAGTATTCCAGTGTGTGTGTATGTGTGTGTGCGCGCGTGCGCGCGCGCACGTGTATGTGTGTGTGCGCGCGCGTGCCTGTGTGTACCACATCTCAGTTATCCATTTGTCTATGGTGGACACTTTGGTTGCTTCTGTATCTTGGCAATTGTAGATACTGCTGCTAAAAACACAGGGCAGTGAGGATGGGGCATGAAGGGAACCCACATGCACTGCTGGGAGGATGCAGACTGGGGCAGCCACTGTGACAGCATGCAGGTTCCTCAAAAAGCAAAACAAAACCGAAAACAAAAAGCAAAAAACAACAAAAAAACAAACAACGCAACAAAACTGACATGGTTCAGTAATTCCATTCCTGGGCATTCACCCATTTCACCTTTCTTACTCTGCGCTGACAGTGCAGAGCCTGCTTGGGATTCTCTCTCTCCCTCTCTCTCTGTCCCTCCTCTGCTTGTGTGTGCATGTTCTCTCTCTCTCAAATTAAGTAAATAAACATAAAAAATTAAAAACAAAACAAAAATCTCTACTTTTTCAAACTAAACCACTCACTAATTCACTCAACAAATGTGTCTTTACCCGATGAACAGACCTATTAACCACTTCATCAGACATTCTAGGTCTTTCCTGGCTGGCTAAAAAGCAGAACCTCCCCTGATTAGCACAGACCTGGAAGACTGGACCCTCATTAAACACCCAAGGACGACAAGCAGGCCAACCTTCCATATAAACCAGGGAGCTGCAGAAGCTCCGACCAGGCGTCCGCTCTGTTCCGCCACCATTACCATCCCTCCCAGCCCCCGCTGGGACTCATGACGTAGGCAACTGACCTCCCAAATCCTCATCTGCCTTCTCCCCACACAGACCACATTCTGCACACACCAGCATCCTTCTACACATGAGTAATGCTTATAAACTGCATTTCTAGACATGGCTGGAAGACACCTCTTTTACTGAAGTTTTAAAACAACTTCCGTGAGCTGGGAGGGCTCACCCGAAGAGCTGGGGACATCCAACCCCCATCATTACTGGGGATCCCTTCCCCACGCGAAGACAGCAAATGGTCCCAAAGTCTCAGGTCTATCGCTCTTCACTTCACAGACGTCATTCCCCCGGCTCGCGTGGTCCCGTGGATTCCAGCAGGCCCAGGGCCCTGTGAACGCCGTGGCAGGAGGCTCTTTGCCTTTCTAAGCGCATCTTCGGGTCACCACTTCCGGAGGTCCCGCCACCTCCGTGTGGCACCGTGAGGGATTCCACGAGAAACTGCTGCAGGACGTCCGGGGCTGGGGAGCTTCTAACCTTGCTTCTCGTCACGCCAGCTGCTTCGACCTCGGGCCCTGCTATCCCCTCTGCTTTCAGAAGCTGTGGTTTTTCGAAGACCAGAGTCGGGAGCGGGTTTAACCCGGGATACAGACAACTACTGCTTTTAGGCCAAGTGCGAAACCGGGCTCTCTCCTGGAGCGAGGCCGGGAAGAATCCCAGCGGAAGGAGGTAGAAGTAATAACCCGATAAAATATCCTGTCACAAACGCAAATGAGTTTGTTGATTCCATTCTGCAAATACATTAAGGACTTTTCATTGGCCTTGGATTAGCATGTAGAGTTTTCACTGGATTTATGAAGGTTAGCCCTCAGAACGAGCATTTTATCTTGGTGTCTCTGGCCAGTCAGTCTCCAAACCATTACCGGACTGTGCTGGGAGAAGAACAGCGACAAATGGAGAGAAAAGAAAACACACGCGCCCACTTCCCACTGACCCCGTGGGTGTGCATGTGTGTGCCTGCTCGAGGGCCTGTAAATTCTGCGGAAGCTTGGAGTCGCTGATAGACTTCGAGTCTGTGCCTCACACCACTTTGCTGGCTGCTGAGAGGGGCTGCCTCTGGAGGGGGTCTGTTCAGGGCCGAGGCGTTAGTGCACAGTCCACTCTAAGAACACTGTAGTTGTGGGTTGAACGATAAATACTTAGAAGCTGTTTGAAGGTTTAACCTGTTTGTTGTCTGACCTTGGTTTGAGAGAGAGATAGAAAGAGAGAGAGAGAGACAGACAGACACACGAATTTTTAAATCATAAGCCTATCCCTGCTGGTTCGCACAAACACACAGAGACTGTTGTAGAAACGACCCAGTAACTAACAGACTGTAGACAGGAGACTATGGCATAGAGAGGTAACCCAGCCTGTTTTCAAAAAGAGAAATGGTCTTTCTGAGGAAAACTCCTCCCCCTCCCCCAACAAGGGCCCACCCAAGGCCTCGGACACTTAGGAGGAAGACGGAGGAAGGCGTCCACGGCACCCATTTGTTGGCTCAACTCACGACCCATCCACGTCAAGACGTCAAGACAAGAAAGAAACTTCCACCTAAAACACCGATTCTTACCCATTTGCGTTCATTGTGTACAGTGTTCACTGTCTTCTCACTCTTGTATTAGTTTTGCATTCTTACGCATTTTTTCCAGTGGTTTCCCACCTTTAAAAAGTTGTTACTTCCAGGATAGTTAACAGGCGGTGTTATATTAGTTTCAGGTGTACGTATAGTGATTCGACACCTCTGTACACCTGTGCTCTTCATGACAAGTATCTTAGTACACGTGCTGCTGTCACAAGCACTAGGTTTGTAGTTTTAGATAATCTTCGCAGAAAGAACGGTATGTCACCATGGACCTAACTGATCTAACCAAATCAGGTGTCAGATAGCGTCTGCATTACTGTCTGCCTGGCTGTACCTGGAACTTGGGGTAACCAATGACTTTTCCTGCTGCATTACTCTGTTCAATGAACTAAACATCTTTTCTTTTTAATTTTTATTTATATATTTATTTATTTTAGACAGAGAGAAAGCATGAGTGGGGAGAGCAGTAGGACAGACAGAGACAACCTCAAGAATGTTCGCTTAGCACAGAGCTCAACACAGGGCTCGATCCCATGACCCTGGGATCATGACCTGAGCCAAAATCAAGAGTTGGACACTCAACCGACTGAGCCACCAGACGGCCCAACTTAAACTCCTTTAAAGCTTGCTGCCCTTCCTCGCTTTCCGCCTGTGCATCTTCTACCAAAGACCAGACAACGACCCAGTTACCTTCTCCTCACAGACACCACCCAGGCCACCCTCGTCTGTGGTGACACAGCATTTCTCTGATTTCACACCGAGGACAACTCTCCTCTATATCGCTTCTTGCTTGGTTCAATTGTTTCAAATTTTCTCTCTTTGTGAGACGAGACCCTAGCTTATGTTTCTAAAATTTATTTCACAGCCTTCAGGGCCCAGTAGAGGAGTTTGTACATACGGGTATTTACTGCTTACTGTTTGACTTTTTGGTTTGTGTGTCTTGGGTTGACTGGGCCCAATGTGGTCAGAAAACCCCCTTCCACCCCGACTTCTTCACCTAAATTAGTTCACTGCTGCAAACATCTTAATATGTGCCAGTTCTATAAAATGAAGATAATATATTTTTTTAAGTTTATTTATTTTTTTGAGAGACAGAACACAAGTGAGAGCAGCAGAGAGAAGAGTGTAAGATTCCCAGGACCCAGTGTGGAGCTCGGACTCACACACCATGAGATCATGACCTGAGCCGAAGTTAGATGCTTAAAGGACTGAGCCACTCAGGTGCCCCTAAATGAAAATGATATTAAGTCCCTTACACATGAGTGATTAAGGTCGTGTACACGACAATGCCTTGTGAACGAGGTTCCTTCTACATGTTATCCCTGATGGGAGCAAATCATGAAAGACTGTGTTTGCACCTCTAGCAGGAAATCTAATCACTTCCTTCTCTACAAAAGATGCTGGATCTTGATGCCTCAGGTGACACACCAGACACATGGGTACCAATTAGCTAGGGAGGCCTGGGATGATGCTGTGCGGGGGCGAGGGGGCACCTGGCCCCAGCTGGAGGAGGGTGAGCCACACCTGCTGTTGGCGGACGCCCACGGGGGCCTCTCCAGAGTGCACTAGATGGAAGTTATTCCCAGCACACAAAATGCAGCTGGGAGATGTTTTTAAAAGTGTTGCCACAGGCGGTATATCTTTGATCATATTGTTTTACCGTGACCTAGATAGAGCAACGCCAAGCACAGAACGCTGAGAAACGGTGTTACAGTTCCTACAGAGTCTACTATCAGCACAGATATTTACTTCTTAATACTGACTGTCGGCTACAAATTGGTATGAATTTTGATCTATTCTATTCATTTATAATTTATAGCCTGCCTACTTCCAAAAATGATTTTAGATGGCTTACCACATAAGCCATATATATATACACATAGAGAGAGAGAGCTGTTCAAATGGATTTTTTTTTAAAGTTGAATTTATTCAAGTAGTCAGTCAATTGTTTTTCCCAAAATATGTACCTTTAACAACTACTCATTCTTGTTTGTTTTTACTCAATAACAAACTTTTAAAATAGGTTCAATATTCTTTTATAGATATTGGTTAAAGTACCATAGAAACAAAAAAATGTTTAAATACTGATTATGCTTTTAAAAGTATTGAAATTTTATTCCTGATTTATCATCATTTTTCCATATAAAGTTTTTGAAAAGCTCCTGTTAAAAAAATTCAAATAATTTCTACCTCAAAAAAGGTTCAGGGTTCTTGGGTGGCTTAGTTGGTTAAGGGTCCAACTCTTGATATCAGCTCAGGTCATGATCTGATGGTTCATGAGTTCGAGCCCCATGTCGAGCTCTGTGCTGACAGGGCAGAGCCTGCTTGGGATTCCTGCGCTCTCTCTCTCTCTCTCTCTCTCTCTGCCCTCTTCACCCACTCTCTCTTCTCTCTCTCTTTCAAAAATAAATAAATTAACCTTAAAAAGGTACAAATATAGCATGAAAACCCCACGTATCTACTATATCTTTCTTTATTATATAAAAGTTGTAGTTTTCTCTGTTTTTTTAATATATGTGTGTATATACAAAATTATTTTAAACAATTTGTAAGTTACAAATATGATGGCTCATTTGTTATAAAAGTTCAGTGTGTGTTCCTTACAACAGAACAGCTCAAACAACAACAACAACAACAACAACAACAACAACAACTACCACGGACAAAATAGTTCCAAAATCCAACCCGCGGTTCTCATTTGATTTTCTCCAATATTGGCTTTCGTAGCAAAAGTATTCTGTCCACGATCACTCAGTGCATTTGATCTTAGGTTCCTTTGTTTTATTCCATCCAGAAGAATTTCTTAGTCTTTTCATACCTTTATCGACTCGATACTTTTCCAAAATATGAGCACATTTTTTGCGTGGAATATTTTTCAATTTCCACGTCGGATGGTCTTTGCTATTATACTCAGCCTATGCATTTTTGGCGAGCGTGATAAAAGCTGACACTGTATTCTTGCTTGGTTGTCTTATCTGCTCCACGCTCACTCTTGGGCGTGAACTCTGCAGTTACTGCTTTCCTGCTTTCAATGAGCACGGAGTAGGCGGGGAGATGCAATGAGACCGTGAGTGTGCCGTTCCCCATCGAGATTTGACTATCGGTTCTAGCGTCACTGATGTTCCGGTTTGAATCATTAGTGGGACAGTCACCAAATGACGGTTCTCTTATTCCACCTTCCATATAGATGAATTAGTTTGCATGCTGTGAGGGAAATCCTTCTTCTTCATTCATTTCGTTTACGCATGTGTCTACTTATGTCGGGATGGATTCACAGATTTCTATTTTATACAGAGTGGTTCAGTGTGTGTGTGTGTGTGTGTGTGTGTGTGTGTGTGTGTTTTCCCACCAGAGCCTTGAAGCCTTGAAAGAGTCTTCATTTCTCCAAGAACATTTGTTCCTCTAGGGAAAAATGGTATTAAGTTGATACCCAGAAACCCAGAGTTGGGTGCCAGAGGGGTTCACGGCTCCTGGGGTGCTGTTCTACAGCTGCCAAAAGACGAGGTAGGAAAGACACACACACATATACACACACACTCCCATTTGTATTTTCATCTGTACATATTAAAACCATGAGTCTGCACTGCTACCTCTAATTCAAATCCAAGTAGCCTTCCTCTTTTCCGTTTCTCTAACTCCTTTAGCAAACACTGAGAAACCTGGCCCATACTGCCGTCAATATATTACTCATGTCCTCAGTTCCCATGTATGTACCCAGCCTTCCGACCTTACCAGGTACCATCTTGCTCAACCAGCGTTTGCTTGGTACCTAACTGCTCTAAACACATCCAACAAGTGTGGGGGGAAAGAAAGTCAGTCACCATGCTACCCCTCACAAAATTCATGCCATCCCTCACAAATTAACTTCAACTATGAAGAGACCCTGTTGTATCCACTGGGTATGAAACCATTCAAACCACTCGGGAGTCTGTCCGACGGTGAATAAAGAGAAGATTCAGAGTCAGAAGTAAAATAAAGCTCTTCTTTTTAAACCTGGACACATGCCACATACCCCTCAAGAGAAAAAGGAGCTGGGCTTCTGACACTGTGTGGGTGAGGCATGAGGGGCAACAGCAGGCTTTGTCTCGGGACTCGCTCAGGCGGGGCACGTGCAGAAGGAGAGAGATGGAGAGAAACAGACGGCTAGAAATCAGAGCCCACGATAATTTTCCCCAAAGCTTGCAGGTGCAAAGACGGAAAACCCCTCGGATGCTTGGTCTCAGCCAAAACACAGGGAAAGAAAGAGATGGACAGCCCCTGCCCGGTCCGAGTGAGTGCTAATGACTGTGACGTCATTCCTTTCCACGCTGGTCTGCTCATCACATACCCACGTCCAAGAGCGAGAGGCTCACACCATCAGAAAAGCCACTGCTCTTCCCTTGGGCCAAAGTAGGTAAAAGTACAGAGAAACCAGAAGTGTCCATATACAACTATGTAAGAGAAGCGCTTTCTCCACTGTCGCCGTAGCACATAAAATAGTACACGGTCGTCCCCCTTTATCCACAGGAGAGACGTGCTAAGACCCCCGTGAATGCCCGAAACCACAGACAGAACCAAACCCTATGTACGCCGTGCCTTTTGCTATACACGCACACCCACGATAAAGTGTAATTTATAACTTAGGCATAGTAAGAGATTAACAACGACTAATAATAGAATAATTATAACAGGTACCATAATAAAAGTTATGCGAGTGTGGTTTTTCTCTCAAATATCCTATTGTTGAGTCCCGAGACAAAATCGCCCTTCCCATGATGGCGCGAGATGATCAAATGCCCACCTGCTGGGCCCGAGGGAGGTGAACGATGCAGGCATGGGCTAGACCATCAGGTCAGTGTTGTCCTTCAGATACTACGTCAGACGGAAGAGCCTCTTCTTCCAGGGCCATGGCTGATCATGGGTAATGGACCACAGGAAGCAAAACTGCAGGTGAAGGCGGACTACTGTATGTATTTATAGAGTAGAAATTAGGAACTTTCTTGATTATTTGTTCAACCGGGAATACTCATAAACCATGAATTTTTTTTTTTTTTGTCAATTGAACATACCGTTGTTATTCACAACGGTCACAACTGTAAAGCATGCTAAATTTGTGAATGTGGCTCTCGCTCATATTTTTTCCCATAATATGCTCGTGTGACGAAGGCAAAAAACAGCCCAGAGGACGGTGTGGTTGACTGGCTCGCTCACACACAAAAATGCTATTATCTTGGAAGGCGAAAAGGTCTTAGAAACAACTAAATCACCCACATTCAAACATCTTCAGGTTATCTCAAAAATACATAAACCTTTGAATATTAAACTACAACATATAAGTGGTCTGTTTAACTTCAGAAAAAAAGTATGTTTGCAATATTATAATATTATTATATATTTGCATTTGGCACAACACTGTACATTCTTTAATGCAATTGATTTCAAGTATAAAGAAGTTCAATCTAAGTCCGTGGGAAAACACTGTCGGGCAGGCTCTTCTCACTTGGTAGAAGATGTCATATAAAACAATGCATCATGTTGTTAGCTCCAATTAGATGATCCTAAATTAGATTTATATCTTCGTGTGTCATTTATTAATGACTTTTTCTTTGATCGCATTACTTGCTCGCCTGTTTTTATTTAACTTAATATTAGTTTTCTTAAAAGTTTATATCTTTGCAGTTTTGCTAGGAATTTTGCAAGACATTTGTATTTTGCGATCATGTTAGAAATTGTACAAGAAGTTTGCACCTTGCATTTTGCCAGGAAGTTGATAGCAACAGTCAGTTCCATAATTATTTTTTTCAAAGGAATTTCTTAATCCAAACCCTGATGTGACGAATCCTTACTGCTATTTTGGAAAAGAATACAGACTATGTATCAACGATCATCTTAGAGCTGTTTCAGGCCCAGATTCCTCTGCCATCACATCTATTATAAACAATCACTCAAGCCAACATGTATCATGAAATACTGTGATCAAGAGCAGATATTATGAGAACAGAGAAGAATGTTATAAAACCTACACATCATCTATATTTCTAAGGTTTTACTATATAGTTTTTTTTTTCCTTTTATATGTGACATCTCAGAATTATAAAGAATCAAAATAGCGGTACGCTCTCTGCTGACACTGTTAATATGCGGTTGAGTGTAGTACACAATCTGTCTGCTCTTTGTTCCTGGTATTCGGAGAGTAACCTCTTCGCCCCTGGACTGTCCTGAGTGATCGGAATGTCTGTTATTCAAGGGGGGCTCCTTAAAGCACCCCGGAGTGTACGGTCGCTAGGATATGGTCGTGTGGATGGAAACACAGGGTGGTGGTGGTGCATGTGGGAAGGACAGCCGTGCGCTTAGAGGCTTGGGGTTTTGAGCCCGATGATACTGGCCTGACCTCCCAGCCTTTGTGGGGGAAGGAGCTGAAGACTGAGTTCAACCTTGTAGCCAGGGCTTGAACGGATCGTGCCTACAGAAAGAAAATCCACTGGAAAGTCGGCACAGAGCTCAGGAGGGCGTCCAGGTTGGTGATACGCATCAACGTGCCTGGAAAGTGACACGCCCTGAGGCCACGGAAGGCTCCTGTTTGAGACCCTCCCAGATGGGGCTCTAGGGGCACTTCATTCGGCTGTTGCTGATCTGATTACTTTAGAATCCACTGTATGTATCAGCATACTGCTTTCTCGTGTTCCGTGAGTTACACAAGAGAATGATTCAAACGATACAGCCCTGAGTTTTTAGCCAGTTGGTCAAAGGCGGGTGGTCTGAGGACACTAAGCGTGGGCCTGGGGTCCGAGCGGCGCTGGACAACCATGCCTTCACCCCATGAAGTGGGTGCTAATTCCTGGGGATCGTGTCAGAATTGCATTGCTCTGGTGTTTATGCCGAATCATTTTTAAATGATGGGGATTAAGGAGGGCACTTGTGATGAGCACCGGGTGGTGTATGGAAATGTTAATCACTATATATCATATACTTGAAACTAATATCACACTCTATGTGAACTAAATGGAATTTAAATAGAAGCTTAGAATAAAAATTGAAAAGTGTAGCTAAAATCTATACATTTAGCTAGAGACACTCTTTACTATTAAAAGTGAACCCAGTTTTTAGTTAGAAATACATCTTGACTCCTATAGTTTTAACTATCAATTGATTTAATAAATTTAAATGTGTACACATGAAATAACAGGAAAAAAAAGGTTTTCTTCTCCTAATTCCAAAATCGGAAATAAGAAAGAGAAGGCTGCCGCTGTTATTCTTTGCCACATAAGTAGGCAACGTGTTTACTTCTTTTACTATTATTATTTTTGCTGTTTTTCAGTAAGTCATTCCTGCTAACCTTGGCGCATCAATCATACAGCCGCTTTGGTGTGCAAAGAACATTTACACACGCCCGTATGCGAATGTGTCCAGTAGCACACGCGTGCCTCAGAAAAGTAGGTGGGAAACTTGGTTCAAGGTTAAACCCTCGTTTCTGAGAAACCAACCTATTCCTAATATTAACTAAGAAATATAAAGTCACACAACTGAATCTAAGTTCACATACAGTGAACAGTAGTTTTTGCAGAGAAAGTTTAATCCAGACTGATGTATATTAGTTGATACATAAAAAATAGATGTGAATGACGGAATCTGAACTTCGGATAAAAATCCCAAAGACATACTTTGCAAGCAAATTTCACTCAAGAAAATCATAAGGAAGAGAAAGTATGTTTACCGTATTGTCCTCTGTTTACTGAGCAAATTCCACGTGCAAGTGGACCTCTGTGGTTCAAACCCACATTGCTTGAGGGTTCACTGCATAACAGACAGACGCACGAAGCCACGGGGTTCCACCGGCTGGGGCGTTTCTTCTCTTTGATTTATCTGCTCACGTTCCACTCATCTGGTAAGATGTTGTAATTCCCCCAGGTATCTTATACTATCAGTTATTTCTTTATCTCTTCCCCAAATCCTAGGACAATGCTACCTTTAACCTCCTTCATCACCCAACACCTGCCTGTGGTACTGCATATTTGCCAAATGGCATAGATGTTACTAGTTTTATTATTAAATTTATATATGATGAAAATATACCTTATTATTATAAATATTATTATGTTTTGCCATCTGCATGCAGATTTTAAACTGTGTTGTTGCTGCGGCTATTTTTGGTGACAGAGCCTTTATTAATCCTAAGAACAAATACGGAGCTTGATGTTTGCCTCACGTGGATACAGAGCGGGGACTCCGAAACTCCCCTGCGAGCTGGACTGTGACCAGCGCCACGCGGTGAGGGGAGTGCGTGAGTCTTCACGGTGGAGACAGCACTTGAGAGGAAGCAGGCAGGTCCGCAAGGGGCAGCGGGCGTGACAGTCCCCAAAGATAAGTCACACGAAGGCAGAGGAACACAGGTGGCGTGCGAGAAGTTATACATTATGGATCTTGTTTGGCTAAACTTTAAATGGCCACACCAAAAAATGCTTTCACTTGCTGATGTCCAGAGACGACGCTGGAGTTACTGAAGAAGCGTGTGGTGAGATCGAGGCTGCGGCAGGGACCGCGGACGGCCCGCCCATCACCCTCTCTCCTTCCCGACCCTGCTGAGTAGCAGCAGGATGGAGATCTCGAGAGGCAGCTGAGGTAACCAGGTTACATGGTTCGGGCCGGCGCCACACGCGGGGTGGTCCGCGGGGTCGGGGCACTCCTAGAAAAGCTATTCGTTTTCTGGGCAATCCTGGTTAATTCCACGGCGTGTGGGTCTCTGTTTCCCAGCTGGGAGGCTAGGGCAAGGGCAGCGCCTACCGCAGAGTGCTACTTGAGGGTTCGGGTCGTCTGGCCCTACCAGGGCTCGGTGAGAGTTAACGTTTGTCATGACGATGATGGTGACAGTGATCTTGATAACGGCTACTCTGTCGGGATTTTTTTTTTTTTAATGTTTTAAGATTTATTTATTTTGAGAGAGAGAGACAGACAGACAGAGAGAGAGAGAGTGAGCCGGAAAGGGGCAGAGAGAGAGAGGAAGAGAGGGAATCCTAAGCAGAGCCCACGCTTTCAGTACAGAGACCCAGGCAGGGCCCGAACTCCCCGACCATGAGATCCTGACCCGAGCCGAGATCACGAGTCAGATGTTTAACTGACCCGGTCGCCCAGGCGCCCCCGTCGGGATTTTTGATATGTTGATGCCCAACAGGCTGGAGGAAACGAGATAAGCTCCCAGTGTGAAAGGCAGGGAGGAGGCAGCTGAAGAGTACCGTTTAGGGCAGAGGTCGGGCGGAGACGCCGAGGTCAGTCTGGAAGCAGGTTCTGGGGATGCAGCAGGTGGAAGGAAGGGCAAGGAAGGGGGGGGCCTGGCTGCTTGCTACAGTTCGGGTCTGGCGGCCTCGTTGCGAAGCGTGGGGACGTCCTGCACACCCGACAGGTCCCGATGCCAAAGCGCTACAGACCGCAGGCCCCCGTGCCCCAAGACGCAGACAGCAATTTCCCTGGATGGCCCGGTCTTAGGACGTCTCATCTCGGGTGTTGGGAGCCGTTTTGGGCTCACAGGTTGAGACCGCTCCCTGCGTGGGAAAGGTCGAAGCAAAAGCTCCCGCCAGCCAAACTGGCGCCTAGTTTTACCTCCTTCTAAATAACTTTCAGGCCTGGATTTCTTGAATTGCTCACGTTGGCCTAAGGGATATAATGCTCTTTGGTTTTATGGCACATGGAAAAGGGGACCTGGTCTTGATGGATAAAATCTGTGTGAGAGTGACCTGGCCGGAAGTTACCTCAAGGTTGCCTCTTGGGGATAGGTTACACAAATTGAGGCGTAGGCCCCCAGACTCCCTGAACCAAATTAGATTTTCCCTGCAGGTATCGCTCCCCTCAGCCCCGCCATAAAACCTCAAGGCACATCTCCGTAAAGCTGCTCTCAGAATTAACACTCTGATGGGAAAGATTGTAAAGAGACTTAGGACCTTCCCCAAGGTTAGCCTCGCCCAAAAGTCAGAAGCACTGTTTATCAGCAGCAAATATTGAGCACCTCCCTGAGGTTAACATTTCGCAAATCCTTTTGTAATTCTCATTCCCACGCTCCCTTATATCATAAACCTATGGATGACTACATGGGTCTTGTGACGACAATGTATGTTGTAAAGAATGCCTTGTCACTGATGTAATGTCACTCGCTACCTTTAAAAATAAAGACACTGAGACCAGCAAAGCAGAGATGCCAGAATTTCCAGCGCCGCCTGCTTGGTCATCAGACTCCATCTCACTCGTGGCTCTCTCACTTCATTTCGCCTGACCGTCCGTCCTTCATGGACCCCTAGATTCGCCGGGACAAGGAACGACCCTGGCACTCGGGAACTGTGAACCGAGACCTGCTCTTGGCTTCACCCCAACTGCCACTCCTCACCCTGGGTCCCTTGTCCCCTGGCCTCAGACTGTCACAGGCAGACGCTGTGCTGCCTGCTGCCTCCCCGGCCCGACACCCCTCGCTGGGAACAAAGCTGTGATCTTGCCCTAAGATTTTCAACACTAGACAAGCAGACGCGGATAGATGCGTGAGTTTTGTAGGAAAACGTCCACAGGGAACGCTTCGTGGCCGCCGCTCGTCTCGTTAGTGTCTGAGGACTGAGTCACACAGACGAGAGGGGCCGGGTGCCACCGTACCTGAGAAGCTCCCCAGCCTGGGCGCGGTCATGTCTCCTCCGTCGTAAATCTCCAGAGAGTCCCAGTTCTGCTCTGTGGCAAAGCTGATCACTTGGATCTAGCAAACAACAGTGTTCAGTTAGTAAGTATTTCCCGTTTAAAGAGTCCCGCCTGACCGTGCGGGGTTCTCCACGGAACCTGACACACACGCCGAAGACAAAGGTGGAACCCAACGAAATAAACCATGAGGTGACATTTGCAAATTTCTACGAGTGGCACTTTGGACAGCTTTTATCCCCCAAATCGATTGTTTTTATTCCAAAGATAGAAATGTGATTAGAAACACACTGTAGACGTAGCAAGAAAAGGGACGCAGGTTGTGGTGCAAGTGTCTAACCATACCCGGTGCAAACGAGGCAACGGACACGGGGAGCCAGCCCCCGCGCCGGCGCGAGGGCTCACCTGGATGCCTGACCCCTCCGTAACGATGATTTTCCAGATACAGTTTAAGTTGTTACCGTAGGGTTCAGGGTAGCCGGGGGATAAAATCGTCCCTCTGCGCTGAGTGAAGTTGCCGCTGCAGGGGACTGAAAGACAAAACCGCGTCTCGTAAAAATAGAGCACGGCAAAGGGGGCATTAATTTCATGCTTAGCGGTTCTTTGCCGTGTGATCAGATATTAGGAGACAGTTTACGTGGAGCACGGTCCTCGAAACGGCACCTGCTAGCCAAGGCCAAACTCAGTCTGTTCTCTTACCAGTTCTCGATGTCCCTGATTACCGTCTACCCTCCTACCAAGTTATGGACAGATCTGGGGTCTGAAAGCAGACCTCTTCAAGCTCAGAAGGGAGCGTACCTAACAGTGGCATCTCTGACGTGAATCCTGTTTAGAATAATTTTATCTGTACGATTTAAAGCTTTGCAGACTGCCGTCTTCCATATGCAGACACACAACCCCAAATGATATTAACGGGACTTATGAGCAAATCCGGGGAAGGGAAGAGACGCTGAAAACGTACAAATGAATTCGAGAGCTGATCATGATTACTCTCGAGGTTCCCACACAATGTGAAGCAAATAAACTCTAACAATGCCGCTGTTACTTGGG